>VYZW01026646.1:0-36497 GCA_013401315.1 Balaeniceps rex
AGGGGACCGGAGCGCCGCCCGCTGCGCCCCGCTGCGCCCTGCCGCGCCCTACCCTGCCCTGCCCAGCGGCACACGCTGCTCCGCCGCCCGCCCGACCCCTTTTGTACCGCGGCGGCGGGGGCGGGCCGCGCTCCTCCTCCCGCCTTCCCACAGCCGCCGACCCCCGGCCCCGCAGGCGGGGAGACAAAGCGGACCCTCCGACCCCCCGCCCCCGCACAGCCCCCGCGGTGCGGAAGCTCGGCCCGCACAGCCCCCAGCGGAGCTCGGGAGGAGAGCGCTGCCGGCTCCGGAGGGGGGCTGCAGGGGACATGCACCCCCTCCCCGGCCTCGGCCCCGAAGCCGCCCCTTCTCCCACTGCCCGCTCCCGGGCACCGGGCGGAGGTAGCAGGTGCAGCGGGGTCTGGAGCCGCGAGGTACCCGTACGGCTCCTGGTCCACTCCCCAGCCCGCAGGCCTCCTCCGCTTCACACCGGAGCGCAGGCGAAGAGAAAAGCTGGAGGAACCTTAACTCTGTCCCTTCGGCATGTTCGGCTCGAGGTGATCTTTGCTGCTGGAGACTGGCAGCCATCAATCATTTGACTGGCACCAGCCTGATGCATCCAGCATCACCAAGGGCCCAGCAAACCCAGCACCTGGGTTTTGCAGGAAGGGAAAGAGGGAAGTGGCACTGTTTTGGAGCTGATACCAGCCCTCCCTGGTAGATTTGGGCTTCGATTACAGGCTCCAGGAGAGGGGAGATCCCTTGCCTTTCCCTGCAGACCCATGGATCTACCCCAGCCAAGTGCATTTCCTCTAGGTGGCTTTGGAAGGCAGGCTCAGGTCTCATCTCCCTCCTGCACACTGCAGAGACCCCTGCTAACCTGCACCCCGATGCCCCTACCCACAGGTGACCCACAGCAGTGGGTGCTGGGCGCTGAGCACCCTACCCTGTCCCGACAGCACTTCCCAGGCACCACACCATTAACCACAGTGGTGTAAGACCCTTCGTGTGAGCAACAGGGGGCTTTGCTGTTGGACAAGGGGAAGAGCACCACCACCCGGCGCACCAGCAGTTTGGGAGAGGGGTAACACCCCTGGTGCTATCCAGTAGAGATCAGCTTGTAGCCCTGCAGAGGTGAGGCCATGCCAGGGAACAGGAGATTTTGCCATGTGCGCCACTCGCACCTTTGGGCATCCCACCGAGACCACGCCAGGGGTTCAGTGAGGCTCCAGCCTCATCTGGCAGAGGACAGCCCCAAGTCAGCCCTGGCAGGGAAGCACCATGGCGAGGCGGGCAATGCTTCTCCGAAACTCTTGGAGGAAAACAAGAAGTGGCTGAGAAAGGATGGCTGGGTGGAATCCCAAATGCAGGAGTGAAACCTGCTTCTGGGGGAAGGAGGCATCAAGGCTTGGGCTGACACTGAGACAGAGATGAGAAGATACCAAGATAAATGGCCTTTTTCAGTTCAAAGGAGCCTTTGGCTCGGTCTGAGGTGAATACAGAAACATTAGCAGTAGAAGAAAAAGGCATAGGAGAGCCGTGCCGGGGGACACAGGCTGGAAAGACCAGGCGGAAAACCAAGAGGAGGAAGTCTGTGTAATGAACCAGTGCATGCTCTCAAATGGCTCCCTCCTCTCCATTCAATCTGCTGCAGGGTGTTGCTGCGAGCCACCATGCGCTTGTTAGGCTGCACCCCAGAGGTGGCTGCATTATGGTTTTTACATGGTATGTTTGGCAGCACATGAAGCACTTCTCTTCCAGCTCGTGCACCGGATTGTTCCACTCTGCTGGGATGCTGCGGGAGGGACAGTCTATAAGCAACTCTATAAAAACAAACAAAAGTCGACTGAGCCTGCATGGTTTAATGCTGAATGCCAAAGTCGAGAACTAACCTTGCACACAGCCTTAATTTTTTCCCCCTCTGCACAGGGAGTATGAGCCAGTTTTAATAACAGCGTACTGCATGCGTGTGTCTGAGGCCTCAGGAAAAAACATCTGGTGTTGCACAGCTTCAGAAAAAGCCCTTGGTCCTGGCCTTCAAGCCTGTGCTGTGATGAATGGGCACAACAGGGCAGAGTTAAGAGTGCTCGTTTGTTCTCGTTAGCCAGGCTGTGAAAGTGAAGCAGGTGGGAGCCATTGCACTTGTGTGGGTGAGTGTGTGTATCTGTCCACCTGTCCCTGCTGTCCAACCCCACTTTTGAAGCTCTGGGTCACTTTCTGCCAGATTTCATAGCGAGGCAGGATCCTCAGAGAGACTGAATTCCATTTTGTTGTTCTATTGTCTAATTGTTTTATGAAAAAAGGCATCTGGGTAGACAAGAGAGCATCATCGACTATATTATAAGAATCCACATGGGAGAGAGCCGTTATGAGTGCTTCAAACCATAGAAAAAACTCTCATGAGCCTTATTAGCCATGAGCTAATCCAAGCATGAGACACAGAGCGGCAGGAAACTGGGATTCGTTAAGTTGCACTTCTCAGGGTTTGACTCTCTGATACTCAGCTGTGCTGCTGCTAGTCCCCACCACATAGCAAGCTCTGGCCAGGCACAGGAGGGTGCCTGTGTGGAGCCTGGCACAGCATTCTGGCTCTGGAGAAGTTCTTATGTGGAGAAGAAACAGGAGACTCCTTCCTACCAGGGCATCCTCCTGACATGGGCATGTCCCAGGGGTTAACAGAGAAGATGCCAAGCGCCATCTCCCAGAGCTGTGAAGTGCGTGCTGAGGACCAAGCTCTCCAGCAGAATGGAAGGGCTTTGCTACCCTGAACTGCTGCTGAAAGGCTCTGCAGACCTGCTCACTGGTAACCTTTGGGTCAGAGAGCACCAGTCCTTGGTGCTTCCCAGAGGAAAGCTCTGCTTTCCATCCTGGCCTTGGCTAGAGAGTAAAGGGGGTCAGATTGGAGCTAATGATGATGATCAAACCTGGATGCTGGGCAAACCTGAGACCATACCAAGGGACACCCACAGGGGTGCCTGTCCTGGGAGGCTATGTCATCAGTGTCCCCACCTGAGCACCTCCTACAACAGCTCAGCATGTAACTAGGGAGCTTGTTTCTCCACCTGGACTGCCAGGAGTTGATTATTTCAGTTACTCCTCTCACCCTTGCACAGCTATGCTCCAAGCCAGTCCAGTAACGAACAGGTAGAAGTTTCTCCCTACAAAGGATCCAGCAGAGATTTGTCCAAAAAGCAGGGACATTGTGCTGGACCCAGGAGGTACCTAGAAATAGGAGCTCAGCCACAGGAGATGAGGGTAAGAGCAGAGGTACTACGGGCAGCTCTTCCCCTGCTCCATCTCCCAGGGAGTGCTGGGTGAACCACCACGAGGCTAATTTCATGAGTGGATGGCACCAAACAGTGACCTGTTCTGCTTCGCATGCTTTTTAATTAACACCTGCATGGCCTCATCAGCTGAATAATTGCCTCCCTTCATGGGTCAACAAGACAGCAGCTTCTGACCTCCCATTCCCACCTGGGTACGATGTTTGGTGCCTGCACAGGGCGCAGCGGGTGTGCACTCTTGCGCCACCAAACCCTCCCACGGGCCAGCGCAGCATTAGGAAAAGTGATAGAACAGTCCAGGAGCTCTTCAACTCTGCTTGCTCTTGGCCAGGACCAGCCTTGACTGCCCTAATCCTGAGCTTTGCATAGGAATAGGTACAACTGCTGGAAAGGCACCTGCCATACTGGGCAGGGTGGGGTGCACCGGGTACAGTGGTAAGAGGGTAGGTGCCCTCTGTGTTGCCATGGGATAGGAGCAGATTGCAGCAAGGGAAATTTAAGTTGGATATTAATAATAAAAAATATCTGGTAGTAAAATTAATATAGCCCTGGAGGAGACTGTATTGAGCCATCTGGAGATTTTAAAGGAAAGGTTAGATAAAAAAAAATCTGTTAGGACCAGTTTGGGGTAGGGAAATGGATTGGATGTCTTCCCAAGATCTCTCCCAGCCTGAGTTTTTCCGAGTACAAATTCATTTCCCAAAGTGGCAAGGCAAGAGAGCAGCTCAATTTAGAGGCAGAGTTTCTCCCTAATGATTCCCACTGGATCAAAGGCATTCCTTGAATTGGCACTTGCAGAGGCCTTTTCCCTTGTCGGCGGGACCGTGTCTGTGCGAGACAGGGAGCTTTCTGGAAACCCAGCTTTCCCAGGTGCACGTCCAACAGGACCCACCCAGGGCTCACTTTGCTGTTTCAGAGTCCCTGTGAAGACACCGCAGCTAGCCCACAGCTAGGGAGGAATGGGGACACAGCAATGCCCAGTCTGGCAGGAAAATTGCATGTCCCAAATGCCATAGCAGTGCAGTGGGATACCAGTCCAAGGAGAGCAGTGACCCCAGTAGGGCTAGGAGTTCTCCAGGTGCTCCTGTTCCCAGCTAAAACTGAGCTCAAGGAAGCCCACCATGGTCATGGCTCAGCTGCAGGACTGGAAGCTCTTGCTGGCTCCCAGCACACACTTCTGTCACATTCCAGCTCCATGCTGGGCATGGACCATTTCTCCGGTTGGCCTCAATGGGAAGGAAATGCAGACATGAAGGCAGGAGGCAGCCCTGGTCCAGCCGGTGGCATCACAAACCCAGGCAATGTCACAACATCTGCCTTGTTTGGAGGTTGCTGAGGTTTTGTTCTGCATCAGACCCCGGCCCCACTCCCAAGGGGTATGATTGCAGTGTGTGTATGTCCCAAGCTATGGGGCGGGGAGCACCTGGGTTTGCCCAGGCTCCAGAGGAAGCTGCGGCTGGGGCCTGAGAACAAAATCCCTTTCTTCGTGGGAAAGTATAGTGACTTGAAGTGGTCAGAGAGCCTTATCTCTGGTTTCGAAAGGCAACGCTTGACGCTGATCATTTGTCAAGATTAGCGCGTGCGGTAGAAGGGATGGAGCTGTTCCAAATCCATGCTCACATCTCTTCCCTGGGCTCAAGGCCATTCATAAAAATGCAGCAGTGGCAGCAGCAGGCAGCACATACTGGGGCTGTGGTTTGCGGAGGACTAGGAGGGTTCAACCTCAGGTTACACAAGCGCTGAGCGGGGAGAAGAATACACAGGTTGCTTTATTTATATATCCGTAAGCATCCTTCCTCTGGAAAATGTGCAAGGAGGCTGGCAGAGGAGATATAGCAAGGGCAAGGGGCAGACCGGAGGTCCTTTGTGTGGGACAGGTGTGATGTGCTTAAAAAAAACCTTTCCCAGCCATGCCAGGACCCCAGGGACAAGAGAGCATTAACAGCTAACAGCCGTAGAGATGGAGCAGGAGCAGTCTCCAGGGGCAGTCCCAGCTGGATTCAGCAGCACACAGACAACAGGGTGAGGAAGATGAAGACTGAGCAAGGGAGGAGGTGACACCCTCCCAGTAAACCCCAGCATGTTGATGGTGGGGCACTGGGGACCTGGCTGGACCCAGGGTTTGTGCTGGGGTGGGCTGGCCCTGTAAGCCCCAGGGAGGAGCAGCCCTGATCTCAGCTGGTCCCCGTCATCTCAGGTGCAGCTGAGCAGGAGCCTGGGGAATGCTATAAAAAGCTGGTTGCCTGTAGCTGGAGAGGCTGGGGGTGAGGAGTAGGTGGTGTCTAGGGTAGGGGCTGTGTGCTTCTGCAACCAGGGTAGGGGGAAAAGGCTGCTTGGCAGGTAGGTAAAGCTCTGGGATGAGCAGAGGGATCTCTATCACAAGAAAAAATTTTGTTAACTCCTACCTACCTGCAAGGATATCTCTGAAGCTGAGGGAAGGTGGTAGGGGAGGAAAATGCCTTCAGGGTGGGGGCTTGAGGCTGGGTCAGGCACAGAGCTGTGCTGGCAGGAGCAGGGCTCAGGAAGCTTTTGTAGGAGGGGTCCTTCCAGCATGAACCCTTGCAAGGAGGTATGTGTTCCTCCTGGCTTTGCTGGAGAGAGCTCTGGCAGTAGATCATGGGCTTGTTCAGCCTGGCTGAGACCACAGGGGATCCCTGGTCCAACCTGCTCAAAGTAGGGTCAGCTATGAGATCAGGTGTCTGAGCTGCCCATCCCATGGCTCCAGGAGAGGTGTTTGGTGCCAGCTCATCACCCAACACCAACATGTTATCCTACAGACCCTGTTGTCTGCAGTGCCTGAGGAGCCCTAGCTTTGTGGGAATTGCATGGCTTCAGGGCTACCTGCTGGCCTGACCTGCAGCCAGGTGTACTCAGGGAAGGGTCTCCCAAAGCAGCTGTGTGCTGCATCCCAGCTGATGTGTGCCACAGGGCTGCAGAGAGGTTGTCTTCAGCAGGAGAAGTTGACCTCATGTGCTACCAAAATAACTCCTTTCTGCACTGTTGCAGTAGTTCAGTGCTTGAGCTTCAGATGGTCCTTCCCATCTCTCCTGCACATATGCTTTTCTGTAGAGACTGTCCCTGGTGCAAGAAACTCTTTCACTAGAAGTGGAAAGAACAGAAGCCTGGCTTTTTGGCTTAAAGAAATGCCCCTAGAACTGGTATGTTTTATTGCTTCTCCAGGACTTGGCCAGATCCTTTGCAAAGCTGTGCCTCTGCCTTTCAGGAAGATCCATGCTCTTTCTTGTCTGCATGTCCATCTGGGGCAACTTCTGCCTTTCCTGGGAACAGGATGATGACAGCAAGCCAGTGATTTAGCCACAAAACCTCTGCTTGGTGACCTCATTGCTACACACAGTGGAAGAAAAATACCACAAGAGCGGAAAGAAAATACTTTTCCTTTGGGACCTGGGGAATATTGAAGGACATTAGTACAAATGGACCTCTCTGCTGATTTTTTTTTTTTTTTCCCCAAAGTCACCTAGCAACAAGGCACAGTTGAGCTAACTGAAACCTCTGACACTCCTGCAAAGCATAGAGATTGCCTAGCATCGAACTGCCGGTGCTGGGATGCTTAGGAGGGCTGGCTGCCATTGGGCACCTGGTTCCTGCAGGCAAGTTGAAGGATAATAACCCAGGCAAGGAGTCAGGTCTGCTGGGGTGACTTTAGCAAGAGAGATGGACCTGAGGGCAGGCTTTGGAGACAGGTTTCCCTGCACGTGGTGGGCCTGAGTAGGCAATGGCCAAGTGCAGAGGCTGCTGCAGGGCTCTGTGAAGCAGCAGCCTGAGGGTGGTCCTCCGTCTCCCCTATCCCCTGCATTTTGGGGGCAGGAGCCGCATGGAGCTTTCCTGGCTGCTCCAACAGCAGTGGATGAGGACTGTCTCAGTGGCAAATATGTGTTTTTGGGGTGGATGGTGAGAGCAGCCCTACGAGCCTACCTGGGACAACTTATCCTACATGCTTGATTGTCTGTGTTGGCCTAGCTGTGACCATTTTGCCTGGAGATGGATCCTGGGGCAGAGAGGAGGTTTCCCACATCTTGAGGCTGCTTGCTCCAAGCCATGGGCAGTGTGGCTCCCATGTGTCCCTGAGCACCGGGTAACTTCTGGATAGATCAATGTGGCAACAGCTGGGCTGAAACCCTGCCATTATCCATGCTGTTTGAGGCAAATAGATAAGGGGGAGTTATTTTTGGGTCCTAAGAGGGGCCCTTCATGCCCCCCTGCTGCAGCCAGCTCTGCCTCATCCTCCAAAGTGACCCCACAGGCACACACGTAGGGTGTGCGATGGGGAACGGCTGTAAATAATGGGCAGTTATTTATGCACAGGCAAGGGAGCAGGAAAGAAATTGTAACTGATACCAGCTTGGGCTCTTTCCAGACCTGCTTGGAGCTGGGACCTTGTGGCTGATATTTGGCTTCACTGGCTTCCCTTTGCAAGCAGCTGTTCCTGTGGGCCCTGCATCTACGTTTGGCCTTCTGCAGTGTTTTGCTAATCCTCTGTCTCACTGTACAGCAACTTGTGCTTGCCAAGGTCCCACTGACCCATCACCAAAAAAAAAAAAAAAAAAAAGAGGAGGAGAACTTGATATCTTCTGCAAGTGAAATAGCTTGGGTTCAGTCTTGGAGAATTTCCTGAACTCTCAAGGAATTTCCTGATCTTAGGAATCTGCCAAAATTTGGGATCTGCCTCGGTTGGACTGCACATATTTTCAGAGCACACACTGCGGTGTTGTGTTTTGGGTTTCCACCCCTGCCTTTGCAAGGGCACACTCTATCTGAACTGGTCAACAAGACTAGAAAGGAAAGCCTCCCCCTGACCTGCTGCAGGAATATGCAGGGATTTATTTAACATCCTCCCCCCCTTTATTTTGGGATCAATGGGATTTTTGATCCTAAACTCCTGTCTTGCTTCCCTGTGCCAAACCCCAGGCTGTTACTGCAGCCCTCACGTGAATATGGAAACTTGGGTGCAAGTTGTAATACTTTAGGTTAGTGGCTCACTGGCAGACCTGGAATTAAAGGCATAACCCCAGATTGACTAATATCCCATATTTTTACAAAAAATAATTCTTTTGCACCAGAAACAGCCTCTTTGCTTGAAGCTGGGGCTCAGCATTCATGTGTTTATTGCACGTATTTCAAGAACAGACAAGCTTCTGGGTGGGAAAAGCGCAGCCCCTCCCCTCAGAACAAACTCGAATGAAATTCCTCAAGGTCTTTTTCCAAAAATTAATGCTGGCTGGATTTTGACCAGGTTGGTTTTGACCAGCTTTAATCTGTGAAATCAACACCGAGTCAGGAAATGCTTAGATTGACTCTGAACAAGGATTTGGCCAGAACTTTTCTCTTGTTTATAAGGGATAGTTGGAAACAGCAAAACCTCCCAGAGAGGACCTGTCCTGACCTCCCTGCTCCTCCAGCCCAGTCTGGAGGGGCTTTGTCATCCCTTAACACTTGATTTTGTCCCCAGGAGCTCAGCAGTCCCATTGGGTCATGCGTGATGCTGGAGTCTGGGACAGTTTTTCCACTGGCTTCAGTGGACTTTGGACCAGGCTGGTGAGACCAGTTCCCTTGTGGGCCACCAGTGCTATTTTGGGGAAAGAAACAATTCCCTAGGCAATGGGTCAGGACTGAACCCTTTGAACCACCATCCCCTGCTCCAACATGGACCAGACCATGGACCAAAGAGTCACTGTGTCTGCCTCCGTTTGCTCCTGATGCCTCTGCATCACAAGGTCTCCAGCCCTGAGCCGTGGCTGGTCCAGAAGGGGCCATGGCATCCCCTGTGTCCCCCCGCACTTTGCCATCCTCCATGCAATGCTTTGCAAGGGCGTTGCAACTGTGTCGCCCTTGAGAGGGAGGAAAAGAAAACCCAGCATGAGCACATGTGGCAGGCAGGGGGAAATGGCTGCTGCAAAGTAAGCAGTGCCTTTAAAGAAGTGTTTGTCTGGGGTTTGTTTAGTTATCCTCTAGGTAATTTTACAGCTGAGGAGGCCAGGCCATTCAGGCAATGGCCAAAACAATATCCCCACTGTCTTAGCAGCTCTTGCAGCTCGGCATGGCTTCGCAGAGCTGGGCGGGCAGAGGGAGATGGGAAAGAGAAGTTTCTTTTACTGGCCGTAGCCAGAAAATGCCATGGAGGACGTTCTGTAATTAAGACATTGCTTCGAACGATCAAGTCACTCGGCTGTCAGGTTGAATAAACCTCCGGGCTCAGGCTGGGTGTGAGAGGGGGAGGAAGGGACATTGTTGGGAAAAGCCCAGTCCCATCGTTTTGATCTGAATTGAGGCTTCAGCCTCAGGGCACCTTGGGATGCTCGCTGTGGAGGAGGTTGATGGGATGGGGGCTTCGGTCCCTCATTCCCATGGACAGCAATTCTTCAGTGTCCTGCGTGGAGTTGGAGGCAGGTCTCCCCTGCCTGCACCCCTCTCTGCCCCCAAGCCCTGTGAACCAGCAGCTTCAGCCTGTTGGTCACGGGGAACTGGGGCTCCAAAATGCCACCTCACCCTTGTGGAGGTGTGTGTGCCAGGGCAGGTCCTGCCCCCCACCCCACCAAAGCACGGTTTGTCCCATCACTCCAACAGATCCCAGGCTGAAATCCCCAGGAAAAGCTCCCCTGCCTCTTCCCAAGGCCTCGTGCAGCCCAAGCTGGAAACGTGGGGGCTTGAGTCTCTCAGCACTACGTGCAAATAGCTCGCATCAGCTCATAGTGCTGTTCCCAAGAGCCGTAGCACTCGCTGCTGGCAGCCAGCTTGCAGGACGATACCGATATTTCATGCAGACATGGTGAGAAACCAGCCCTGTTTCCCATTCACGAGGGGTGGCTCCAAAACAACATAGAGATCTGTCACAGCATATATGCGGCATCTGTGCAAATTGGCCTGACTGCCTAAATAATTCCATATATATTTATAAACTGTGAGATGTAACGTTTTTTCCTGTTTACTTTTCGGTTGAATTCCTTGCTCATGGAAATGAGAGCTGCAGCGAGGCGGCTAGACATAACCATTGTATAGGGAAGACACTGTACAAACTGTCCTAGAAAACTCTGCCAAAATGCCAGGCCATATCAGCCCTGATCTGCAGCCCCCCTCACCCCTTCCCACACACAGTGCCCCCTTCTCCCCCCTGCTCCAGCCCTCTGCTTTGAGCTGAACCCAGCTGGATGCTCTCATACCAAGGGGGTGTTTGCCCAAATATTAATTAGGAGGGAGACCGCTGCAGGTAGATCGGTTTGGACCCACGGCGAGGAAAGTGGAAAAGAGGGAGAAGAGGGTGGGGAAGTTTTCAACCCTGCCAGGATTGCTGTGAATCTGAGCTGGGCAAATCCTCTGTGGATAAAATCGGAAGAGGTCTCTGCCCCACCAGCCATGGGTGGGATGTCCTCTCCCACGTGCTGCTGGCACTGAGCACCACAGTGCTGGCAGCATCCCATGGTGGCACCGAGGGCAGCTGGTGGTGTGAGCCTCGCCGTGGCATGGCTCAGAAAGTGGCTCCGGCACCATCCCCATGGGGATCTCCCGTGGCTGATCTCAATATTCAATGTTTGCTGAGCATCGCTGGGGTGTTGCTGAATCACTGTGCCCAGAATAGCAAAATCGGCCAAGGTGATGCTGCAGCAGCAATTTGGGATGCTGGGAGGGGCAGGTTCCTGGGCTCTGCTTCTTGTTTTGGGGCCAAGGACATGGGGATGCTGTCCCAGTTACATGGGAGCTGCAGTGCTTATACCAGATGCAGCACTTTAACACTTGTGTAGGTTGAGGATTGAGGTGTCTGGAGCATTTGGGTACCTGCAAGGTGAGGGATAGTTGCAAAGTGACTGGCTTAGGGAAAGGAGCTCACACAGCTTCTGCATCATCCAGCAAGGGAGTCAATGTGTGCCCAGCTCTTGCTGCAAACAGGGTCATAAATGGCACCGTGAAGGGCCAAGATCTGCTGGAGCCAGGGTTAACACATCTGCTGGGGAAAGAAGGCAAAGGAAAAGGGAGAAAATAGTTTAAACATTGAAAGTGAAATTTGAACCCCATTTTATGGCTGTTTGGAGGCCACACACAAGGCTGCCAGCTGCCCAGGTGGGCTCTGGGAGGGTGACAAGAGGGGTCTGGGCCACCGCAGGGGCTCAACCTTCTTCATGCCCCTCGAGGGATGGGCTTGCACATCCCACCCTGTCCAGTTCGTCTGGGTCTGGCAGGGCCGAGAGGAGGTAAGGGTGGAAAAGCACTTGAGAGCTGGAAGGATAGAGGAGCCTTTTCCCTGTCCTGTTGCGCCCAGCTCCCCTTCCATGAGCACTCTTACCCTTGGGAGGACTCACTCCCAAATACCAGCTGTAGCTCATCTCCCCCTCTAAAGCAGGAACGGGAGAAATAACCACTTCCATGGCTGACAGACAGCAGGGATGGAGTGGGGCAATTAGAACATGCATGGGGCCTCACTGTGTTTGCACCTGCATCACGCTGGTTGCTCCCCACCTCGAGTCCATGTCACCTGCTGGTGGCATCTTTGCTTTCAACTCTATTTATACCATCAATTCAATTTAAAACTTATTTAGCGGTGATCACAGTTATTGTGTCATATTTATTTATAGTCTTTCACACTTGCTTCTGTTCACTCTGTCGGTTATTTCAGTCACATTTCTCATCCCTTACATAAAGGTCTGGGAACAGCTGTGCTGGAGCAGATCAAAGGTCTGTGGAACCCCATGTCCCCTCTCAGATACTAGCAAGCGACGGGGACTGGGGAAGGAGGAATAAAGCAAGTGTGCAGTGATCCTCCTGGCAGTGAAAGGGTGAGGCACACCTCCAGGTCAGCTCCCCCCCACCCCACCCCCCTGGGACCTCCCTGAATGGCTCTAATCTCTTTTGCAATGCAGTTATACTTCTGACCTCTCCATCACCCTGGCCAGCACATTTGTCACATTTCAGGGTGCCCCGGGTGAAAGGGGACCATGGCCACGGCATCCGTTCCCCTGGGACTGTGGGGCTGGCAGTGGCAGGGATCCCCTGTGAGCAAGGAGGCTTAAAAAAAGTAATAATTATAGAGAGTAACTGTTGAATCCCTAGAAGTGCCTTAGAAATAGGAATTTCTATGCTTGCTCGTGGCTCAGGGAGCAGGCCAGGGGCATGGTGGCCTCCCAGCCTCTGCCCTTCGTCAGGGGATGCTGTGGGATGGCCATGGGTGTCAAAGGCAGCAGGAAGTCCCCTGCCCCATGGGCCTGAACTGGGGATGTGGGCTGAGCCCCTGTGTGAGCGATGGGATGCAGTGATGGTTCCCAGCCATGCCAGGACCCCGGCTCCTGCCTGGCAGCAGGCGCGTAGCTTGATGCCCAAAGGCAAGCAGGTTGTGGGGTGGGGAGAGCAGTTGTGCTTGCAGGAGGGTAAATGGGTCTCCTGGGATGGAGCTGGGCAAGTGAAGAATCACCGTTAAAGCAGGAGTCCGTGGAAATCCTGGCTTCTGGACACAGTTGTTTCATACAAAACATGTATGAAACATGCCAAAAAGCATCAAAAGGAGGTGAGACAGGCAGAAAGGAAAGCATAATTGGATGTTTTGGTAATCCTTTTCTGAAGGAGACACAACTAGTCCTCTGACCAGAACAGCTCATCCACTCTGGGCTGCTCTGCTGGAGGGCTGGGAAAACCCCTGCCCCATCGAGCGGGGGGCAGGCAGCTGCCCTGCCTGCCGACATGGTCACTGGCGCTGGTCTGGGGCATCCCACCTCCTGTCTATCCCCTGGGCAAAGGGGAGCTGGTCCAGGGGTGGGCGAAGGATGGACACAGCAGCTCCTGGACAGGAGAGGGGCTGGTGAGGCTGTCCCACAGCCGCTGCTGCTGCTAGCTTTACCAGCAATGCCTGTATTCATCACCAGGGATGTCCCCTTTAGACAAATCTCAAGCCTTGTGCTTGACTTTTATCAGGTGATGGCCAGGCTGAAGTGTCCCTGCACCCTCCCTTGGGTGCCATGTGCCCCCACCTCAACTCAGGATCTTGTCCCTGCTCAGGACAATGTGGCTGATGGGCAGTAAACCCTTCGCTGCAGGACTCAAACCCGGTTTTTCTTTGCTTTACCAGCCTGGCCAAACATTATCCAGGAGGAGGAGTGCCTGGGGAGTGCAAGTGGGGACAGCATGGGGGACAAGGCACTGCCTGGCCGGTGTCTAGACCTGGGGGAGGCAGGAAGGTGGTGGTGAGGAAGTTCTGGTGCTCTCCTGAGCAGCCCGTGATGCTCCCCCCACCTCTCCAGCAGGATTTTAATCAACGTGCAGAAACCTGCAGCAAACTCAGTCCCACTCCCCCTGCTCTCCTGTGAAACTGGATCTATTTCCTGGGATTACATGCAGCACCTTAAAGAAAATATTTACAGAATTTATATTCACATCCCGTTCGCCCTCTTCTCAGGGGGCTCTCCGGTGCCCTCCCTCTCTCCCGCTCGCACTTCATCTCCCCCGCACCTCCTCCCGCTTTCCTTCCCCCCCCTCCTGCTACAATACCCGCCTTTGTGAGAGGAACAATGTTTACTCTCCATCGAGGATGGGGGGATTGGAAATGAAAAGGGCTGCCTTCCCCTCGCCCCGGCCCCGGGCTGCACTCGGTGGCGGGAGAAGGAGGAATTCCTGCAGGAATGCTGATGGCGACGGCCAGCACTAAGGCTGCCCAGGCGAGGGGATAAATATTCATGCTGGAGGAGAGAGGGAGGAAAGAAAGAGAGAGAGGGGCCTGGGGACCAGTATAGTCCAGGGTCCATCATTTTTCTCTGCAGCTTAAGGGTGTGTTGGAAATTCCCCGCCGGCCCCACTGGTTTTACAGGTCCATGATGCAGAACGGGTGCAGCTCTCTTTTGGCCTAAAGCCGTAGATGAAAGGCATGTCTGGGGAGGCGGGGGGGGGGGGGGGGGGGGGGGGGGGCCTGTACAGCAGCCCCAGGAGTGGAGAAGAGGATTTGGGGCTTGAGCGAGGCAGGGGCTGTGAAAGCCAGCATGTGGCTGCAATTACGAGGATGCTTGTGAGGATGGTGTTCTCAAGCATTGGAAATTCATCGCTTTCCCTCCCCACCCTTCCCCAGCACCGGCTGTGTTTCCCCACCAGAAGCCAAGATTTCTCCTGCTGCTCCTTGCTGAGAAGCCATCCAGTTGGAAAAGGGGAGCGCTGGAGGGAGGGCTGCCCCGAAGCCACGGGCAGGTGGCAGGGACAGGGACCCTGGCCCGGGCACCGTGAGGAGCGGTGGCAAGCGTTTAACAATAAATCAGTAAAAAAGGTAACCTTTTTCTTTTTCTCACAGTCAAGGAAAAAATGTCAGGAAAGCTGGAGAAGCTCTTACTATGGGATGGCTTCGCCATATTCAATGCCCTTTGCCATCCAGCAGCAGCAGCCTTAGCTCCTGGGGCTTGGTGGCAGGTGGAGTCAGGCACCACTGCTCTTTGTCATTGCAACATGGCCCTCCACCAGCTTTTCTAAGCCTTTCCCCATGTGAAAGGGGGGCTGGCCAGGGCCCACAGAGCCTACCGTGGGCCAAGGGCATTTTGTGGTCCCGCGATGCCTGGGGGAAGGGCTGGCGGGGTAGGGAGGACACGTGGGGTTGGCACCAACGCAGCGATGGGCTTTGGGGCCAGCTGTGGTCGGGAGGCTAGGAGCCATCTCCAGAGGTGAACACGGAGTTTTGCACAAGCCTCTTTCTGTTTCCTGAAAAACCCCGGTGTCTAAATATAGCAAGTACTTGGGCATTTTAGTCTGGGAAGGGAAAACAGCTCCAGTGCCAAGAGAGCTCCTGTTCTGTTTGCAGAACATGAGGGCTGCATGTCTTCTGCCTGTTCCCATCAAGGGGGATCTGTGGTGACAGGGGCTGGCTCACCTGGAGCCTGGTCTGTCCCCCAGGACCCCTGTCCAGCGGGCCTGGGTGATGCAAGAAACCCCACACCGCACTTTGGGCATCGAGTCCAACTGATCCATGAGCACACTGAAAGGCGCTGCTCTCTCCTGGAAGCAGCGCAACCCTCTTCCCACTTTGTTCCAAAAAAAGGAGAAAACATTTACTGTTTTAATTCAGGGACAAGGCATGAAATCATCGTTCTCAGGGCCCCCTCTCCCCGCTGACTGGGGACAGCCTGGTTGGGTACCACATCCTCTTCCTCCAGCAAGAAAGGAGCCTTAGGAAGAGGCATTCATCGGGATGTTCATTCAGTCAAATTCCCTCACTGGTCTCCTAAGAGAAGATTTGGGCATGGGGACCCATACCGTGGTCCATTTGTGTCGCAGGCAGGAGCCCCAGCAGTTCTCTGGGCACTGTTCATTTTGTACCTGACAAGTGGGAGGATGCAGCTATCAAATATTCTCCCTGATTTCCCAACTGAATAGGTGCAATGGGAACCCCCAGGCCACCCAAAAATGTTTTCTTTACCTCATTGCCAGATGCTAGAGGACAAATAGGCTGTGCAGTGTATTGTCACGCAGCTGGATTTAGCCCTGCTGCCCAGGCAATTCTGGCCCTCGCCCATCCTCAGGCTGTTGGGAGCAGCGGCTGAGCAGCCAGGCACTGCCACGGGCATCAGTGCTGCAGCTTGTGCTCACCAGCTTTGCAACCCCCTGCCTGGCTACGGCTCTGGTGTGAAGGGGATGGTGGGTCCCTCTTGGCCCCATCACTCCCTGTCACCACCAAGGGCTGTGGGTGGTCTAAGCAACCCACCTTTGCCCCTGGCCTTTGCTCCCCAAATCAAGGAAAACAAATGAGCGTCAGCCACATTGCAAAACACACGGGCTACGTGCTCCCCAGGCTTTCCACCTTGCTGACCTCCTGGCTGCTTTTCTCCTGCACTGTCCTTCAAAGCAGGATGCTGGCCCAGGAGCTCGGAGAGTCTGCATGCCATCGTGCCTGGCACTTGGACTGCACCCCTCAGTCCAGCATTCTGGGTGTTCGTGGCTGCTGGGTGATGGGTGACTGCAGAGAGAGAAAGGCTCTGCTCCAAGCTGAAACATGTCGTGAGCTCTGGGAGGGACTGTAATATTCACAGGCTGTGCAGGGCTCAGAGGAAAGCAGCTCCAGTGCAGAAGCTGGGAGGCTTTGCCTCCCTCTATAAATTGTTTTTTCATAATTCTGCAGTGATGTAGAGCTGCAGCTACCATCAGATCAACAGCACACTGGGGCCGTGGTGATAACTGCCAGCGAGTCAGTCCTGGAGACACCCTGGGGAAATGCAGCATCTGACTGGGAGCGAGCACCATCCTGGCAGGGTGGGAGGCCAAGATCTGCTCCAGGAGCAGCCCTCGGCTCACGGGGATCGCCCAGCACCGGCTCCTGCTTTGCCTGGGCTGCCGGGCTGGAAGGGTTGTGATGCTCTGCAAATGGCATCTGCCACAGAAAGGCCACCTCCAAAAGCTGGAGGGATCAGGTTTTGCATTCGATAGCTCTGCACAGGCAAAAGGTGGTCCAGACTGTTTGCAGAGTGGTTGGGCTCCTCTCGCCGCGTCAGCTGGAGAAGGCTCTAACGGAGAGCAGGAGTGAGTTAAAGGGTGGAAAGAGGCTCTGGATTTCTCTGGGAACACAAGGAGGATTAAAAACTCTGGTCTCTATATTGCTTTTTCTATTTCCTTTCTCCTTTTTTTTTTTTCTCATGGTATTATTTGATGGTTAGAGAAAAAAATCTGGCAACATAACTGCATGAATTGCTGTTATTTCCGGCTATCCCTGCAGAGCCCAGCTCTCTCCTCACCAGATGGACTGGCTTAGAGAGCCTCCAGCTCCAGCAAGGCTCCCAGGGGCCTGAGGCTGCCCTCTTTTCATTTGCCATCTTGAATTTTGCTCCCACCACCCCGGCTTGCAGCAGGAAGCAATCCTGCTCCCTGAGCCAGGTAACAGAGGCAGCTGGGTTCCATGGCCCCCACTTGGGGAGGCACCGAGCCCTTGTTTGCTTTGGGAAATGAAAACCACGCACAGCCTGTGGCTGGAAGTGATTGGGAAATGTTGTTGCAGCCAGTTTGGGGTGAGTGCTGGGGCTGCTGCGAGGCGATGGCTTGGGGGTAAAACACAGCCGTGGCGGTGCTGTAGTGGAACAGCAGTGCGTCCCTGCTCTCCTTTGCAAATACAAAACCACCTCAAGGTCTGCTTTCTCCCCAGTATGGGTGTGCAAGGGGGTTTGGGCCAGTTTGTCCTTCCCCAGGGACAGTATTGCTCCATGTGTCTCCATGATGCCTTGGGGACCAGGAGGGAGGGCAGGCACAGGGATGACGGGAGCAGGACAGGAGAGGAAGGAGACTATGGCAATGATCTGGTGATCAGTGTCCAGCAGGAAGGAAGTGATGGACAGATGCCCAAGTCTTTGGGCTGTATATCTTGATAGAGACGTCGGACCTGGATGAGCCCTACAGGACAGGCAGCTCCTGCCAGTGTCGAGTTATTCTCCGTAAGCACATGACTCCTTGCTGTCCTTGGACCTGGACAGGCTGGACCAATGGGCTGTGACCAATTGTATGAGGTTCAACAAGGCCAAGTGCCAGGTCCTGCACTTGGGCCACAACAACCCCATGCAATGCTACAGGCTTGGGGATGAGTGGCTGGAAAGTGCTTGGCAGAGAGGGATCTGGGGGTGTTGATCGACAGCCGACTGAATATGAGCCAGCAGTGTGCCCAGGCGGCCAAGAAGGCCAACGGCATCCTGGCTTGTATCAGAAATAGTGTGGCCAGTAGGACCAGGGAAGTCATCCTTCCCCTGTACTCGGCACTGGTGAGGCCGCACCTCGAGTGCTGTGTTCAGTTTTGGGCCCCTCAGTACAAGAAGGACATTGAGTTGCTGAAGCGTGTCCAGAGAAGGGCAACGAAGCTGGTGAAGGGTCTGGAGCACAAGTGCTGTGAGGAGCGGCTGAGGGACCTGGGGTTGTTTAGCCTGGAGAAGAGGAGGCTGAGGGGAGACCTTATCACCCTCTACAACTGCCTGAAAGGAGGTTGTAGCGAGGTGGGTGTTGGTCTCTTCTCCCAAGTAACAAGTGATAGGACGAGATGCAATGGCCTCAAGTTGTGCCAGGGGAGGTTTAGATTAGATATTAGGAAAAACTTCTTCACGGAGAGGGTTGTCAAGTATTGGAACAGGCTGCCCAGGGAAGTGGTCAAGTCCCCATCCCTGGAGGTATTTAAAAGACGGGTAGATGAGGTGCTTAGGGACATGGTTTAGTAGTGCACAGGTACGGTTGGACTTGATGATCTTAAAGGTCTTTTCCAACCAAAAGATTCTGTGATTCTGTGATTCTGTCTCTGCTGCTGAAGAGCAGCCCCAGCACCGAGGTGACCTGTCCCTCATTGCAGAAAGCCATTTCCCAGTCCTGCCCCACAGGGGCTGCTGGCTCCTGCACCACAGCCAGCAGAGCATACAAAAATTCCTCAAGTGCAGGAGCAACATGTTCAGCCTCATATGCAAGGAAAAATATGTATATGTTCCATATACACAAGAAAGAGGCCTTGAAAACCAGGAGGATGCAATGATCAATAAATTATAGCTTGGATAATATTTTTACCATTGCCAAATAAATCAGATCTTATTTTTCCCCTATGTCCACATGTTTAATGGCAGCAACAGTGCCCTTGGTGGTCATAAAACTCTATCCTCTTGCTGAAGGGCCTCCCAAACAATTTGCCATTTGGCCTTTGCTTGTTTGCTTTAAAATTAGCTGGTCCAGACATTTAATAACCCAGGAGCTAAGAAATCCATCAACTTCCAACTATCTCTGTGTGCACTCTGAGGCTGCATCGCAGCATGGCGGGGGGAAGAAGTGATGGGGAGGGAGCAAGCTGTGGAGTCAAGGATCATGGGAGATATTTTTCATCTGAGTTTTAAGATCACCTTTCCTATTTCCACTTCTTTCTTTCTTCCCATCTTTTCTTTCCCCCCTATGGTCACTTCACCTCTCCAGCTGCCATGAGCAATACTCTCCTTCCAGCCGCAGTGAGCAAGTCAGAAGCTGACCCTTTCTCATAGGTGTAAACACTGCCTTGTTAAAAGGGGATAATTACCGGGGTCTAGTTAACCCTGGTGTAAAATCAAAGTGAACAGAGCCCCACTGAGAATTCCAGCCATGCAGACCATGACGCCTGGGCTCTGGGGTAAACAGCCAAGGCTTCACTGCTTGTCAGCTCAGTGCATTCAGTGGAAAGTTAACTTCTCCCTGAAACAGAAACGCTGTCTTTTGGGCTGATTTATACCCCCCAGACACAGGACCAGCTGAGGGGTGGGACCTTTTCCTGTCGGAGATCCTTGCCAGGATTTTTCTGGCTGCCCTGTTGGGAACAAACAGGGGTTTAACTGCGGGGGGTAGGCAGTGTGTCACTGCATAGACAGTAGCCACTGCTTTGACTTGCTGAGCATTTTCAGCCCTGGAGCCTCTGCACCCTGCGACGGCCCCTGGGGTCCCAGGAAAGGCAAATGCAGGGCTGCGCACAGGAGCTGGGAGGGTGCAGCTCGGCTGCCATTGTCCCAGTTTCTTAGAGGAGCTTGTGTGTCACCACCACCACAAAATGGTTTCTATATGGTTGGAGGCCTCCCACGGTCCTGAAGGGCCACTGTGTGCATTTCTAGCATCTGCTGTCTCAATGCTGCCCTGACTCACATACCCACAGTGCCCCATTTCCCTGGATCATGAGCAGATTTTAGAAATAAGGATGCTCAGAAGGCTTTTCTCAAGTGGCAGGAAGGTGTGCACAAGAGGTGGGAATGGAGGCCAGCCCTTTCCCCCGTATCCTTCCCAGCAGTCTGCCGAAGCCCGCTCTTGCATTCCTAGCCAGAGGAGCTGCCGCCTGGACATGCTCAGCAGGGTGGGAATGGGGGGCAGCAGCACCCCAGGTGGGATGGCCTGAACAAACTGCAGAGCAGCCAGTCCTGCCTCTACAAAACCAAAGCACCTGTAGGATGTTCCCAGGCTAGCATGCAGGAGCAGATGCCCCTCAGGCTCCTCCAGCCATATTGAGAGTGAAACCAGCTCCCTGGTGTTATTTTTTCCTATTTGACCAGTGGGGCCAGTCATAGACAGCTCCAGTAATTCAACCTGAAATGCCAAGAATCCTATTTCTGCCTCTGCTCGCTCACCGAGCTCTGCCCGTGGCCCCAGAGTGAGATAAACTGTGTGTGAGTCTGGGCTGTGACCGAAGCCCGTGGGCTCAGGCCTGACTGCAGACATCAAGGCAGAGAGGGGCTCTGCAGGCACGAAGCTGAAGGCATTTTGATTGCTTCCAGGATTACTACCTAGCATGTTTATTCCTCCAGCAAGGAGGACTTCATAACCCAGGGACTCCTGACAATGTATATATATTGAAATCTTATAAGAGTAATGACCATATCCAATGATATTTTGTTCTCATCTTGCCAATATAAACAACTCGCTGGACTTACCGAATTGCATGGGGTCATCCTGAATAATTAGGCTCGCATGTTCCATTTATTACCTTGAAAATCCTTTCTCATTGTATTATATATCTCTCTCTCTAAATGTAATATGTTTAAATGAAAACCAGATACAGCTCTGAAGGAATTTGAAATATGAGGCTGAGAGTACAAGAAGCGGCAAAAAGGTCCTCTGCTAATAGGAAAAGCCAAGCCGTCCGGGGCTGAGGAAATCAGGGAAGGTCAGGTGTGAGCTGCTTCACGGGGCTGGGCTCAGGCTGCATCTCTGCAGACAGTCTCATGTTTAAGGAAATCCAGTAACTAACTGGTGAGGATGCTTATACTGGCAGGATGTGGGGAGGAGCAGGGTGGGATCCTGGTGGCCGGGTCCGCTTTGGTGTCCCCTTCAGCGCTGAGGTTTCTCTTTAGATGGCTTCAGACCATCGGCGGGGTCAGGTAGCATGAGCAGAGAGCATCTCCAGACCTTTTCAAGAGCCTTTGTTCAGGGCCCAGAAAGTCTCCCATGGCATCAGCAGGCAAGAAGCTGCCAGCACCCTAAAAAAATGAAACCGTAGCAGGGTGAGGCAGGACTGCTGGCTGCCCATTGCATGGGGATGAGGAGTGAGCCTGGTATGAACCCAGAGAGTGTTGCCAGTAGAAAATAAAAATGCCTTCCCTGGAGCTGTGTCTGAGAGGGAAATGCTAGACATGGACATGCTCAGGAGCAGCTACTGGCAGTGACTTATGGTGGCTGAAAATCACCACTGTGTCCTCCATGAAACAAAAGACCACATCATCAGCTACTCTTAACCAGGACGCTCCCTGACGTCAATGGATTCATGATGGGGTTTTGGCAAATCTGACACCGGCCCCAGTATTTCACTGATCATGTCGCTGTACAGCATGAACGAGGCAGAGCAGTAACCCTCAGGAACTGGAGCTGTACATAATCCTTGCACAAAACTCCCTCTCCCCCTCTCCTGAAATGCCATACACGCAAGATGCTCGGGTGGGCATCTCCACGGTGATTCCCAGCCCCAGCCTGCCACAACTGCGCCATGGGACACAGTGCATCATGGCATGTCTGTGCAGGAAAGGCAAAATGACATGGTCCTTCAGTGCAAAAAGTGCCTTTTGCAGCTTTGTTTCCACTATTCTTCCTTTTCTAAAGAACATTCCTCAGCAAAATTAAGATGACTTGTAGTTAGCATGGATCTCAGAGACCCAGGTAAGTGGCATGCCTGGGGTGGTGCATGCCAAGACATAGCTGTGACTGGGAAACCCTCTCTGGACACTCCACACCTCACCTTGGCTTGCTGACGCCTGCAGGGCTCATGGCTGTTGGCCTTTAATGGCAGGTCCATTGCCGTTTTGGTTTGTTCTCTCAGTAGGGACAAGGAGGAGACGTCTGAAGGTGGAGCAGACAAATACATCTTGTGTCAGCACTCATGACTTTGCCATCTTCCTCCTTGAGGATTGCCATAGAAACCCTCAAAATGGGGACCAGACAGGAAAACCTGACTCATGCTCTGCTTGACTAAAACATTGCTTTCAGGTCACCATGAAGAACAAGGCGTGAGCCATGGTATCCATGCCATGGGGTAGGTGTCCTCCAGTGAGGCGTCACCCAAAGCCACCTGTCGCCAGCGAGAACCAGCACATGGCCACAAGGCTCCTGGTGGGGCAGACCTGGCTGCAGGGTGGTGGGAGCACCCAGTGAGGATATTTCAGGTCAGTGGGGAGGTGTGTGGTGGATCGCTGTGTGGGAAGCTGGGAGGAGCCCTTCTGGCTCTCCCCATGGTTCTGGCCAGCGTTGTTGAGTGCTTCACTTGCATGAGCACTGAGAGTAAAAACAAAATGACATTCATTAGATGTTTTAAAGAGTGTTCAGGCATGTAATCCTCCTGGAATGAGGCAGCCATAACAAGTTACTGTAGTTATTGATGGTCATGTCAGTTAGCCTTTTCCCAGGATTAATCACCATCCTGCTCATGCCCTACAGGATGTTTTTATCTCCGTTTTCTCCCAGTGTTGCAGCATGCAAAGCCAGCTGGGCTGACCGGTGTGGCTTCCGAATCTGGGGGGGAGGTTGGCTTCTTATACTTAGATCCTAAATATTTAACAGTTTGGAAGAGCACAGCTTTTAGAGGCATTGCTGGGGCAGAGCTGCAGCATTTCAAGGTTTCACCATGGAGAGTCTGAATTTAACTGTCTCCTTCACTGAGGTCTAATGTGCAAAATGATGGCAATTCCCCCAAGGCAGTTTGCAGCCTGCAGGAAGGATACTACCCTGGGAGAGGTCTTGCTTTGGCCATTGCAGGTGCATCTAATGCGTCATCCAGAGAGGGTGATGCAGAGCCAAGGCAGAGCTCCTCAAACACAAGAGGACGGTAATCTAGGTTGTACCATTAACTAAAACACCTGAAGATGATCATTCTTTTGCTTTGTTCTGAATAAAAGGGGGAGCTGGGGGGGCGACAGGACCATCACTGAGTTCAGCATGGGAAGAACACAGCGCAAGGGTAACACAAGTGGCAAGTGCCAGCATTTTCCCAAAACTGAGGCTGCCTTGAAGAATCGTTGAGTTCGAGCAGTCTCAGAGGCTGAGGCTCCTGCATGCAAGGGGGGATGTCCCTGGCAGCAGCGTACAACATCCAAGCACCCGTCCCAGTCTGAACAACTCTGCTCTGCCCTAAACTTGAGGACAGACAGTGCTGTCCCAAAACCCACCCAGGCCAGAGAATGAAAGCAAAGCAGAGGGAAATGTCCATCTGCTCACTCACAGGAGGGAGATCCTGGCGTGCTTGGCTTGAAGAGTGCAAACAAGTCCAGGATCTTCAGCTGCTCTTCAAAGTGTCCCCGGTGAGCCTGGCCATGGCCCAGAAAGAGCTCCCTGTCTGTGGCTGGAGGCAAGGTCCTGCAGCAGAGGTGTGCAGTGCTTGCACAGCCAAGCTGCATGTGTCCCCAGCTGCTTTCTTGCAAAACCTGGCAGGTCTTGGTGTGCAGCTGACTTGTTAATTGGGAGTGAGTGACTCCAGGAGGTCCTGACCGCCAACATTTGGTCAGACCCTCTTGACTGCAAATGCTGCAGAGCTGTGAGGGCTCAGGGAGGAGGGGATGCCTCTTATTTACCTGCTGGCTAGTGCAGCCAGATGAGGGCCAGGATCTGTGCTCCTTGGCAATGCCAGCATAACTGAACCTCCAGCTGGAGCTGGATTTGGCCTCTTGCCCTGGGCATTTGCATTGGCATTTCTCAGCTTGCCCCTTCTGCTACATGGGATCGACTCAGGGCTCATTTTCACTGCAACCCTGATGCTGGCGGGGATCTGGAGTCTGGAAAGGGTTCCAGAAGCCACACAGCTGGGCTGGGCTAGGGAACAACCCGACCCACTGATGAGGGGTATCGCTGTCTCACTAATGCTGTTCTGCTTGGAGGGGAGGGAGAAATTAAAGATCCCAGTGGGGTCTGGCTAAGTCCCCAGCTCAGCACTTAGCAGCAGGGCTCTTCATGCTCGGGAACATCCCCCTGGGTTTGGGCAGCCCCACCCAGCAGCCTGCACTCAGGGTCAGGAGCAGCACAGGGTGTGGGGCATCATGGGTGTCCTGTGAGGAGGCTCTCCTAGGCTTCTTGCCCTCACAAGACCTGGCATTGCCTTCAGCCATCGTGCTTTCAGGAGAGCCAAAATCCCTGAAATCTCTCAGTCGCCCAGCTGCCCATCTCTTGGCAGCAGGGATTTGCCCCTAACCTGTTTTGCATCCATGCACATCACTTTCCCAGTGCCTGCAGGGACATGGGGATGTTTCTTGCCCTCCTGGTGCTCAGATCCCTGCCTGCTCGGAGCAGCAGCAGATGGACACAGGGCTCTCACTGCCCCTGTCTGGTCCCCACTCATGTCCCACCAGTGGCTGGGCGACTTTGAGACCCAAGCACTCCTCGAAGCAGCTGTCCCAATGGCAAGGGACAGTGGGGGAGATTCATCAGCCCCACCGGGAAAACTGCCCACTCATTACATCAGGGTCCCACAGCATGTGTTAAAACCAAGCATGCCAGCAAGGCTGGAAAAATGCCGCACAGCAGAGGAATTAGCATTAATCAAGCCTAATCCCTGGAGGGAATCGCTTCAACGTGTGGTGCACGGGCATGCTGTATCCCAGACAGGCTGGTGGGCCCTTGGCAGCCCTTGGCCAAGGGACCCCAGTGACTTCCCAGTGTTGCCCCCAAAAGTGGTGACCTCTGTCGTGGGCTTCTCACTCCCAGCCAGTGGGGAGAGAAGGAAAAGAAAAAAAAAAAATGATGCTTTTTCCCTCTCCCTCAGCGCCTTTGACAGACCTGCCGCCTGCCTGCTTTTCCAGAGGTATCCCAGGAGCTGATTAACCTCCCTGCAGAACACAGGGCCGAGTCAAACCAGGTTTGATTGGGCATTCACAGAGGCTGCTTCATTAGCCAGCCCACTGCAAGCCCACCAGGACAGAGGAGCCCTCATCTGCCCACACGGGCTCTGTGGGCTGCAGTGCCCGACACGGGCAATCCTGCCATGACCACATCCTGGGAGTAGAAACTGGTGGGGGAGAGGTAACCCGAAGCCATGAGAGATGCAACAGCTTCAGCATGCTCTGCTCAGCTCAAGGTATGTTCAGCTAGAACCGGGAAGGTCTCCTGCTCAGTGCCCAGAGACACGAGGTGTTTCACAGCCCTCTTGGCCTTGGCCGCCTCCTGCCAGAAGAAGACCCACAGGGCAGCTTTGCTCTGCCCCGCCCCTGGATCTTCCCTGTTCTGCCTTGTGTGCTGCTTAGGAAGGGGTCGGAGAGCCAAGCCCCTCTTCTCCCAAGCCAAGGTCCACCTTGTCCACTCCAGCTTTTCTGTCCATCTCCAAAAACTGATGCCTGTTACTGCTGCGATGGGGTAAATTAAACTTTTTGTCAGCATGATTTCCTCTGGTTCAGCTAGGTGGGAAACACTGCATTTTACAGCCCCTTGGCTTCTCATCCAAACGGAGAAAAAAGAGAGAGGAAAAATGCTGTTTAAATAGAACTTTCCATGCTGGAAGTACCTCTGGAAACACAGCAGAGGGGGAGCCATCAGCATGAGCGATAGGTGCAGGCGCAGTGGGGTGTGGGGGACGAGGGACAGACTGGGACATGGCCCATGGACAGGCTCCTCCATCTGCCTCCTGGCACGGCCACGAACTCCTTCTCCAGCCGTCATCTTGACTTGCCCTGCCGATGCTCTGTCCTCACCGGGCAAGACCAAATCCTTGCCCTGCTCAGAGTCACCCCAGGGACCCTGGGAGCCATGCTGATTCCTTGCCATGCTGAGGAATTTCCCCAAATTTGCCTAACAGGAGAACTCCCAGGCTTATTTTTGTGGCCGGAGCAGCTGGTGGCTGCCTACAGCAGGGAAAGAGAAACAAGATGCTTGGCTTCTTTTTCCAGCTCTCTGGCCCCCGATAAAAGCCATGCTCACTGGAGGAGACCACCAACCAGGCCTTTAAAGTTCAGGCACAACTGGGAATTCACTTTCAGCTTATGATGCTGTGGATGCAGAGTGCCCTTCACCTGCTGGGCTGGGACCCATGAGCCATGCAGAGCAAGAAGACCCACGTATGTCTGAGCACACCCTGGGCAAAGCAAGACCATGTCACCATTGTCCCAGCAGGCAGGCAGCTTTGCTCTGGTGTGCTCTGGTCAGCAGCTTTTGGCTACATGGAGGAAAATTGTGGTTAGCCATGGTGCGGGATTGGTTTTCAGAGCTTTTTACAGTGTAAAGCTGCAGATGTGAGCATGCCCTCAACTAAAATGCAGCCATTTTGGGGGGAGAGCACAGCTGGATCACCTCTGATGGCAGACACGACCCATCGGAGATGGGAATGGGGAAGGATCTCTCTAAGACAGGGAGGATGACTAAGGACATACATGGCTGTATTGTGTGCTACAAAGCTCAGAGATAGGCAGGAGGGGAGTTTGCATTGCTCCAAATAGCAATATAGACTGATTTGTAGCAAATACAGCTCCACAGACCTTTATTGTTCCATTATCCGAGCAGTTTGCATTTATTTGATACTCTTTTTTTTTTGCCATTTTTTCCCCTTTCATGTTATTGCCAAGGATCATTATTGCATACCGTAATGATTTATCTGTCTTGCTTAGCTGTGACTTGGCATACGTCACCAATGCTGTTTCTCCGCTGGGATGGGACAAGCATGACCCAGCCTGGCAGGAGGGCTGGGATAAGCCTTTGTGATGCCCTAGTGCCTTGGAAAGTGGGAGCAGACCTGAGGGGATGGGGACCTAGAGCAAGTGACACCATTTCCTCTGTTTTATTCCTAAAAGAGCTAAATGTGCTGGAGATGTGCTGGCTGGCTCCAGCATTGGTGCTGAGCTTTCCCCCTTGCAGACCAAGAGTTTAAATGTGTTATCAAGTGCAAAGGTGGACACAAGTCAGACCCGCCTGTGCCAGGGGGTTTGGTGACCCCTGCTCTCCTGGACCCCCATGTGCAAAGCCTGAACATTTGGTTTCCATCGTGAGCTGCACAGGTGAGGGTCAAAGGCTCGGACGCCAGCACAGGACAACAGCAACGGTGGTCCGAGCTCAGCTGCACAGAGCTCGAGTCCTCCATCTGAGCTCATCTCCACAGAAAACATTTGTGGAGGACGCGTCCAGTTCGGATTCGTCATGTGGAGCAGCTTGGCAGGTCCAAAAGCCCCTGGGGCCCTTCGCAAGCATTAACCAGTGGATTAAACCAGCCCAGCCATCGTTCTCGCTGCTGGGATGTGGATTTCTCAGCTGAATGCTGACAAGATGAGTGGAAAAAGCACGGTCTGTCCCTTTAAGTCCAAAATGATGAGTGTATTTCTGGAGGCTCTGGAAAAGAAGTCAAGACTATTGGCTTCTGCGTCACCAGCACCGGCCATTGATTCCCTGGAAATGTTTCATATTTGGCCAAACTGGCTGTTGACGGAATAGTTTCTGATTTAACACTCTCAGCTGCAGTCGGGACCCAGCTGGGTCTCGTTAGCTCCAGAGAGACCATCCTTCCCGTTGGCTGCTGCAGAAATACTTCCAGCATAGCCCCCTCCTCCTTATTCCCAAATAGACACTTAAGCCACTCTAATGAGATTTGCACAGGAATCCTGGTTATTTCAGCCTTCAGCCGCTGTTGCCTTTTATTGTTATTATTATTTATCTTTTGCTTTAATGCAAAAAAATACATGTATGATGACCAGCCCCAGGCTGGTCTCTCCCCCACCTCCAGCCCAGGTCTCCGCGTGGAGCCTATGTGGGTGTCCTCAGCAGCTACCAGCCCTGCACCAACACCTTCCCCGCATGCTCCTATCAGACCCCACGGTCTGGAGAGGGTTGTCCCTGCTCCTCCTTCCCTCTCATCCTCCCACCCCATCTCTCCCGGCTTCTCATCCTCGCTACCCTTCTCGCTCCCTCTCTATTTAGTCTGTGTTCAAAATTCAGCACAAAAGCTCTTACAGCTCCCCGGGCTGTGACCCAAACAGTAAAGAATGTTTATATGCTGGTTGCCTTCCATTTCTGCGTATTAATATTGCAGACACACACTCACGCACTCACACACAGCGTTTCTGGTGCCTCTGCGGGCTGTTGGCCAAGGGAGCCCAGCCAAAGTAAAGGCATCTGGGCCCTTCTGGAGAAAGCAGGAAAAGAAGAAGGAAAGACAAAATACAAAAGCAAAAAGGATTTGGAGACAAGCAGCTCCTCCAGCCTGTACCCCTGTGCCCGCTGTGGATGGGGCCAGGGAGTCCTGCGGAGAGAGGGGTTTGCCAGGCTGTGCCTCTCCCAGCAAGTCCCCCCATGTCCCTTGACACCCCCCTGGCTTTGCCCATGGGGCTTAGGCAGGCGATGGGGGCTCGGTGTGAGCCACAGACTCACATGGAGGGGGGGTAGATATGCAGAAACTGGGGGTCTGGCTTTCGACAGGGCTGCCTGCCAGAAAGGTGCAGCAAGCTGCTGGAGCTCACCTTGCCGCACGATGCCTGGCCGTGGGGACAGCAGCCAGTCACAGCCAACCCCAGCCGAGATGCTGGAGCCCCAAAATGATGCTAGGATGTCAGTTCTGGTAGTCCATTTAAGAGCTCTGTAGTTGGGGCTGGGGGATGGATGAGGTTCTGTCTCCTCATTGAGTGATGCCGCACGAGAGCCTGAATGTCTTGTTAAACCACTGGCACGTGGGCTTTCTGACAGGGCTGGGGGAAGAGCTGCTGCAAGCAGGCACGGGTGTGAATCCCACATGGTCTGTGCAAGCAGAGCTGGCTGCAGGATGGTCCTTACTGTGCCTAAAATCACCTGGGGATGCTGCTAAAAAGGAGGGCAACAAGGCAAAATGTGAGGGTGAAGAAGGCCAGGAGTTTCTGCCCCCTGCTCTTGCAGGAAGCCCCCTGGGTGCTGGGGTACTGGGGGCTGCAATACAGGGCCAAATCTACAAAGCAGTGGCTGGCCGGGAAGGGTCAGGTCTTTGGCTGAGCTCATCCTGCTCTTCTCCGGGGTCCCAAAAACAGGCCCACATGCACATGGTTTCACCAGCACCTGCAGCCTGTGATTTAGGGATGAGGCAAAAGGAGCCTTGCTCATCCGCATGGTAAAGATGCTGCCTTATCTGACACACACTGCCCGGGCTGATTGCTGCTGTGCTGTTTGAGGCTCAAGGGCTGCTGGGCTTCCCTGGACTGGTCCCTCTCCCCTCTGCAGGACACACAGCCTGTCCTTGACCCCTGTGAAGGGGAAAAGCTGCCTAGTGCCAGTGAAGCCGCTGAGACTGCTGCCAGATGCTGCGAAAGCTTCATGCATCGCATGGCTTTTAACCCCAGCAATCTGATGGGCACTGAATTTCCTTCTCATCTTCCAGAAAAATTACTTGCTGGAGGTCTCAGCAGGGGTTAACTCTGCACAAAGTAGTCACGCAATGGAGAGGGCTTGTTCCAAGCACCAAATAACTTGCAGAAGTAATGCATTTGTTCCTAATTAAGATAATTGCCCCATCACTTTTCTCTGTGGCATTGGCCAACCTAACTCAAAAATGTCTGAAAACACCGGTTAAAAGTATGACCAAATTTAGGAGCTGAGTCGAGTAATATATCGCCTTGATTTGTTCTAAAACATGAATTGGCTGGGAGTCCTCCCGTATATTGCATTTCCAGGGAACATAAGGAACCCATTGTGCAATTAGTGGTAGTATTTTCAACACGCTGCAGTGCGCAGCCTTCGCAGTGCTCTGCCCGCCTCTCCCATGCTACTGCACCTCCTGGGATCACCAATTCATGGATGTGAGCAGGTTGGGGGGGGTTATAAAACATGTCTGTCACAGGAGGGCTGAGCATAGTTATGGCAAAGCAGGAGATAAGGGCTTGCCTGCTCCTTCATCCCTCTAGCCCCAGTTCAGAGGCAGCCAGAGCAGACGTGCCTGGCCCTAACTTGTCTGGTGGCCAGGAGAAGACCTGGGGACAGGACGAGGTTCTGTGCTGGAGAATCCATCTCACAACCATTGCTGCCTGCCTGCAGTTGTCAGCTACAGCAGTCACTATCTCCCTAGCCATGGGATACCCTTGCTGGGAGCTTGGCACCGCAGGAAGAAATCCTGCCTCAAAGGCTGCAGGGAGGTTGTGAAGCTGAGCCATAGTAAAACTGCGGGTCCTACCCCATGCCCTCCTGCCTGCCCATACCCTGCTCCCCAACCCTCGCCAAAGCCAGCTGGAAGGACTGTCCACGGTCCCTGATGGGAAATCTGATGGATCCACTCAGATCTGGTCAAGAGCTGGGCTTTCCCACCCACCCCACTCTGCCTGCAAGATGCAATGCTGAGACCTTGCCAGGGATCCCACCTGCCTCAGCAGGGCACCGAGTGCCCCTTGTTTTGGCTGTCTTCTCTCCCACCATGCGGATGTTTCCTTCTCCCTTCCCAAGCTGCTTTGAGCAACTCGGGCCCTAGGTACTGGCGACCCCGGATGAGTTGGCTCTCAAATAAGCTGGGTGCTTGGCGTGACCCAGGAGAACATCCTCCAGGAAACCAGCTTTCCCTGCCTTGTTCTAAGTCCATTTGACAACACTGCCTTCTCTTCCCTTTGTGTATCTCCCTCTTACCCTGCAAGGGACCATGTGTGAAGGCTGGACCTAGGGTTGGCTCAAGGCAAAGCCTTGGGGGGTAACATCTGCTCCCTGCCATGCACCAGTGTGCCCAGCACAGGTGAGATCACCTTGCAGAGGTGATCTCCTGTTTGCCTTGATATCTCTTTCATGCTTGTCTTTCCGCATTTACTCACCCCCTCTGAATGCCACATGAAGCTTCTTTCCCCCAAGGGTGTTGGCATTTAAAGGTATTTGGAGATAACGATTTGCACTGTAAAAATGACTAATGGTTAAGCCTGGAAGTTAATTCGGTCTCTTCCATGTCTCATCCCTGCCAGTCCAGGAGCTAGCCAGAAAACAAGCGAGAGCACTTTCCTCCTCCCCTTGGCTGTTTGTTGTCAGCCCCGTGTGTTTACCTCTCACATCTCATCTTGAAATGTTTTCCCCCGTTGTGACTTTTGGAAGCTTTTGGAGGGATCGGGCGTTGCTACCCTGGTTAAGCAGCCACGGAGCTCCCCCAGCTTTCTGCTGAGACCCTGTTTGGAGAGGGGTGTCATGCAAAGGGGGTGGGCTGGGGGGTGTCAGACCTCCTGTGGGCAGCTGGCCCAGTGTGGGTGGATCTGAGGGCTGTGCTGCACCCACACCATGGGCACGGCTGGTGTAATGGCCCTGGGGATCTCTCCTCCTGCTACCTCTTCCTGACAAGTCTGGCAGAACCCCTATGGGGTTAGGGACAGTCCCCTCTCTCCCGCCTGCTGTCCTCCCACAGCAGAAGGTTTAACAGCAGAAACACTGGCCAAAACAGGAAAAGAAACTAAGAGAGGACTTTCTGTGTGCCAGGACATCCATTCAAAACAGCTAGCTGGCCTGTGTGGAGCCCCGCTCTGCTAAAGGCATACATTTCCCCTCTATATGGATTTTCCACCTAATCTCCACATTTTACATGGACGTGCTGCAGGGGGGAGGGCACAGGCTGAAGTGTTCATTCGATGCCCCAGCCCAGCTTCGTTTCCACACCTTCCACCGGCTGACTCCTGGGCTGGGTACGCCTTTGCATTAGCTCCCCCCTTCCCTCCCCTCTCACCCCTCCACTGGGGCTCAGTCCTGTGGCAGTGTATGGAATACACCTTTGATAAACACCACATTTCTGGCACTGTTATCTGTGTGCACGTATGGCTTCATCATAGGAAGAAAGAAAAAAAAGAGAAGAAGAGTCCCTTTCTTTCACAAAACCATGGAAACCTCCTCATTTGTGTGTGAGCAGATGGCTTTCCAATCAACCCTGTGGCCAAGGCAGCCTGCATGTGCACAGCAGAGCCCTGGAGCCCACTTGTGCTGCTCTGCAAAGAGGCGAGAAAAAATCAAAATGCTGAGACAAGCACGTGGCTGCAATGCAAAGCAAAACCAGCTCCACAAAAGTCTCATTGCAGATAAAATCAAACACAAAATGGGATGTGAACCTGAGAACCCAGAGCAGCTCTTTTACCCCTTGGACTTCTCAGGCTCCAGCTGAGCCGTGATTCTGTCCCACTAGTCTTTTTTATTTTTTGACACATGGGAGGTTGAAACTGAGATGCAGCAAACCCAAAGGAAGCTTCTCTTGCTGCACTGTTGCCCAAGCTGCTTCAGAAACATCAGCCTGGGAGGTCAGTGATGTTGGTGCAGGAACTGATCTTGCAGGATCAGGTCCTCCTCTGCAGGGTGGAGATCTGTCACTGCCACCCTAACCTTTTCTTCTCCTTGGAGCTGCAGCTCAGTTCATGTCCCATGGGGTGTTATAGGGTCAGTATTGCCTCTCCAGCTCTTTCCTTCTGTCATCAGGTAGCAGTTAGGTTTGCTCCTCAGGAGAGCTGGCCCCTGGCCTCTCACATTTCTGTGCTCTCCGGAAAGTACCTAAGCCTCTTGCTTTCAGTCCAAGTGCATCCCCCTTAAATCTCTCTCCTGGATCTGGGCACTTAATAAGTCTTAGCATTTTATTAGCAGATGCTAATAGCAATGGCACAGAGCCACATACTTTGAATTCAAATCCTCCTCAACTTAGCATGCACCACTCATTCCCCTGTCCACCTAGCAGCTAGGATCCAGACATCTCCTGCATCCCTGCTTGAAGCTCTTCCTACCAAAGGAGTGAGCAGCCAATGTTTCCAGCTAATTGCAGTGCTGGAAAAGGGGAACACTGAACCTGTGGCACCCAGACCTGCACTGAGGGAAGGAGAAACCATCATGCCCCAAAATGCCTTCAAAAACCTTCTCTCCAGCCTCCAGCAGGGAAGTGGACCTCTACCAGGCAAGATGAACCAAGGCAACACCTCAGGTGGTAAACATCGATGGCAGCATAGAAACTGGTCCAGAAGGGTGTGTGGGCTGGTCCCATCAGTGTTTACCGAGCTGTTCTCACAGGCTCAATGGGAAGGTGGCAGTCTCTTTCCTCATATGTCCCAATTTTGCCTCTCCACTTCCAGGTCCAAAATGTTTCTGCCCAAGGAAACCTTTGCCTGGTTCTTTCTTCCTACCAGCCATCCTGCCCAAGTTTTTCTCACAGCTGGGAAAGCACAAAATGGGCGCTGGAAAGTCAAGGCACAATCAGTCGCTTAATTCCCTTTAGCTTCCAGTCTTCAATCCCTGGTTATTGTGAATCCCCAAAAAAGTAATACTTCTTATCTATGTGATGGTGATGTGATGCGTACAGACAGCCCCAGTGAGAGTGGGAGACCATGGTGCTGCCAGAAATTTTCCTTATCCCAGCCTTGCCCATGAGCCCCCTTCTTTCTCATGCAGAGCGGAGCAAACCAGTGCTCAGCGACCCTTCTCGCTGACCTCCTCCCAAAATGAGATGTGGGACCTGACACAGCTGCCCAGGATGACTAACACTGTACCGGAAAGAAGGACAAGTAAAAGCAACGCTCAGGAAACACACACGAGCCAGGAAAGATCCTGTCTGCGATGGAGGCAGTTGCCCCATCTTGCACGGCACAGAGAGCTGGCTGCTCCCTCCTGCTCCGCAGAGGACCAAGCAGACGCCTTGAGTCCAAGCTGCACATCTGGAAGTCGGATCCATTAAAACAAACCCTATTACATAACAACAGACATCTGGAGCCTGTTACCACTACATTTTTAGTAAAAATAGTTTTTTGATATGATCTCTCCTAAGAATGTGGCAGAGGGGCTCGGAGCCAAAGTCCTCCAAGAATGGCTGTAACTGCTTCTCATAAAACATCCCCCACCTCGTGCTCGGGGCAGGGTTGTTTCCTCTCAGTGCACATACTGTGCCTCCACGCTGATGCTCGGTAGCACAGAGGAGAAGGTTTCAGGCTGAAGGCAGGTGCAGTGCTAGGGGCAAAGCTGGAGGATTCACCAGGTCCCAAGCTCTGAGGTCTGTGTAGGCTTCACACTGCCTGTGAACTGGGCAGCCTGCACCCAAAATTTCATTTTGTTAGTGTGGGGGACTACTAATTCATGGAAGTGGAGAACAGCATGTCTATACAGCGTCTCTGTGCATGGGGAGGAGTCCATCAAAAGCTGGAGCCCACAGAAGGCTGGGGCTAGCTGAACCTGTGGCTGCATCAAGGTGTAGCATGATGAAGCAAGCTGTGAGTTTTGCTAACCTCTCCAAACTGGGGGCCAGGGACTACATGCCTCAGTGCATTCCCCTTAGCCCCCTGAAGCTTGGAGGAGAGGGCTTCCTGGCTGAGTCTATAGAAAATAAACACGATTTGCTTTGGAAGCGCTTAGGTACTACAAGGTGGATGGATGGAAGGGAGGAAGGAAAGCCATGGTTTTCAAACAGTAGTGTCAGACCTGCTTTTCATGACAACTGGAATAAGTAGCCACTGGAGTGAGAAGTTGGGGTGAACAAAAGTCAAAACAGCAATAGCTAAAATGGGTGAAGGAGGGATAGCAATGACTGTAACCTCTGCGGGTCTGGGACCTTAGGAAGTTAGCAGCAAACACTGGCTTGAGTTGGTGCTGGGCTCCCAAAGCCTCAGGTGAAAGGCTTTCCACTGCCGGCTTTGGTGACCAGAATAAGTGAACCCATGTTTCAATTTCCTCAGATTTTGGTTAACCCAAAATTTCTTGTCCAGGTAATTTTGGAAATGCTTCAGCAAGATCCATCTCTGTGCCCTGAGCTTTGTTAACCTGGTCTGCAATGGGCCCAGAGGGATGCTGATGCTCCTGTTTTCACTGATGTGTATTTCACTCGCCAACCAAAGAACCCATCCTCTCTCAGCTAAGTCCTTAGACTAGAAGTACTTCGTGGCCACACATTTCCCCAGCACATCATCCCGTCTCCTCTCTGCTTAGTCTTGACTGAGAGCCCCAGTTTTCATCATCACTTGTAATCCTTGCGTCATCCCTGGATGTCCCTAGAAGTCCCCTTCTTACATCACTCACTCTACCCCTTAGTAGTCTAAGTGTGGAGTTCCTGCAAGCTCCACCTCTCTGTTTTGCTGACTTTCTCTTGAGTCTCCTTTCTCTAACTTCCCTGGTGGGCCATCTCGCCTTGTTTCTCCTGAAGGCTCCACCCTGGCCATGAGCTCACCAGTACTGAGCGGACCACGTCGTGACAAACCCAGTAAGTGCTCATCTGGGAGAAGCAGAGGACATCTTGAGCTGGCGGTGACTCGGTTGGTAGCTGCCATGCTCCTGGAGCCAGCTCAGCAGCAACGCTCTGGAAAGGACCTGGAAGGTCATTTGGACACATGCATTTGATGCTAAATATTGACGTGTGGTTGCTAAGGAGACCTCGGTGCTCCTGGTCAGGGCAAGGGGCTAACTTGGGTGCCGCAGCCAAGATCCAGTCTGAGCATCTACCAGTTGTTCCTCCCGTAGGTTTTTAATGGTGCAATTTTCTCTAGCATCACGGCTGCGACTCTGGCTGCCCCAAAGCTCCTGAACCAGTCCGGGCTATATGCTGACCACCTGCAGATCCCAGCCCAGAGCTGGCCCTGCAGCCAAGGAGGTTTTGCCTGATGCTAGCAGACCCTGAGCAGCAGCAGCAGCAGCAAGGAGGGGTTTGGCTACCCAGACACAAATAATCAGTCTTTTCTGCAGGTCAGAGTTGGACCAGCACATGAATAATGGCAACTCCCTTCCTTGCTGTTGATCTACCTGTAAGAAAGCGAGTGATTTTTTTAAACGATGGGTGGAGCTGGATCGGGATGGATCCCAGCTGCTGGAGTCGGGACACCCACATAAGACAGGGTATTTTGTTGCTGCATTGAAATGCCAGTCCTGAGGACCCCCAGCAAACGTGCAGGGGCGTGCTATGTGCTCCTCTCTCCAGAGCATGGCTGGCCAAGCCCTAGCACAAGGAGAAATGAGATATCTGACCCACGAGCCAAATGCTCCCCACCCTCCTGAGCCCCCTCCCTGGGGCCCGGTGAGGTTGCACTTCTTGTATATGCACCCACTGCCCCATCCTCCTCGGGGGGCACCCATGGAGGGACAGGGTGACTGGTGGGGGGCCGTGTAGCACTGCCCATCCTCCTGCCCTGGGCACATGGGGGTGCACACCAGTGCAGAGACCATTGGCTGCCTTCTACGCTCCGAGACATCAGGAGAGAGAGCAGCACCATGGGAAAACCCCCAGGGTGAATCTGCTGCAGCCTGAGACCCCATCACAGCAAGGTCCAGCTCCTCACAGCCAGTGAGGCCATGTCACTGGTCCCACCAGCAGCTGTGCTGGGGCTTGCTGGGCAGGCAGGAGGCAGAGCCAGGCCAGACCCGGCCCCAGCCACTCTTGGCTGGTGGGTGATCATAGAATCATAGAACCATAGAATCATAGAATGCTTT
>VYZW01026647.1:0-32521 GCA_013401315.1 Balaeniceps rex
CGCCGCTCCCCGCGCACAGACCACACACGATACACAGGTTTACAAAGCACATTGGTTGAAGGAAACTGAACTCAGTGAAAAGATAAACCCAACCACGCGGCACGTCTGAAAAAAATAAATTACTTTCAAAATACCATCATTTGCTCAAGTTGAACAGGGTTTGCCTTCCTTTAAATACACCGCTCGCTACAGCTGCTCTATACCCAGAGCTGCTGCTTCCTCTGAGCTTTGCCATTAGTTTGTAAGAAAATACTCTGTTTTGTATGTGCCCCGTGGCCTCACACAGGTTGCCGCGGCTTTGCCCATGCCAGCTCGCAGCCAGCGCCAGGACAAGCGGGACAGCTCTCGCCTGGCCGGGAGACGGGGAAGAGCAAGAAATGCAAACCCACCTCCTCCGGCGGGCAGAGGGGCTTCTGCCCCACGGGGCGCTTGGGGCAGGGAGCAGGGGGCCGTCCGGGCTGCAGCCCTGGCACAGCCACGGGGGAGCACCCAGGAGGTAGAATAATTAGTAATGCTCATCATCTTCTGGGACGTGCCTTCCCCTGCCTGCAGCTTCAAGTACGCTGGATGCTGGAGTACAGGCAAGGGCAAAGACAGAGGCAAGGTCCCGGCTTGCCACCGCGCGGTGAGGCAGGCAGGCAGGAGCAGAGCGAAGGGAGGTGAGCGCCGGGCCGGAGAGCTGCAGGCAGCCAGTGCACAGCTCAGCCCTCCCTCTCTTGGGGCAGCGGGGAAGGGGGGAAGGACCCCGGCGATGGCGAGAGCTCCACCGAGGCTCTGCAAGGGTCTGGCAGCAGCTCGGAGCTGAGCCCTCGCTGCACCAGCTCGGCGTGCCCGTGGCAGGCAGCGACTGCTGCCCTGTGCCGCCTCCATCTTCCGCTCCTGCCTTCGCCCCGGCAAAAGTTTTTGGATATCCCTGTTTTCTCCTTCACCAAGCTCAGCTGGAACCCCCCCGCTCCAGGGGCGGCGGTGCAGGCCTGGCTGGGTGCCGCAGCCCTCCGGCAGCAGCTCCTCTTACCACACAAAGTCCACGCAGGCCCCCGGCAGCCTCCTCCAGCCTTGGCTACAACATGTTGTAGTACGCCATCTCCTTCATGGCCTGCTCGGTCAGGGCGTGCTCGTCCGGAGGGTTGCCCACCCCCCCGTAGCTGTAAGAGTTCTCTTCCTCGAAGTCGTCCATCTCCTGCTGCCCGTCCAGCTCGGCGTGGTCAGCCCCGGCCAGGTCCATCATGGGATCTAGGATTCAGCACAGGGACACCCGATGATGGACCTGCATGAAGGTCCAGGGCCAACAGCACCCCTCCGCCCCCGGCACCTCGGGTTTAGAGCCCGAAGTTCCCCAGGAGCTACAGCTCTGCTTGAGCCAGGCCGCTCGTGGGGGGCCCTCGGCTCGGAGGATCCCCAGCCACGCGCTGCGGTGGGTTGCGCAGCAGGGACGGGTTGCTGGCAGAGCGCTGCCGGCGCAGGGAGCTGGCGTGTGCGTGCTGGCCCCTGACCGGCGCCTGTGCCACGCGTGGGGGTCTGCAGCACCCGTCCCACCGCAGGAGCTGGGGAAGGCGAGGAGAGGACGGCAGCGCAGGACAGGCATCCTCCCAGCGCCGCCCCCGCGCTCGCACTCCTGCCTGCACCGCGGTGCTGGGCACCGGCTGAGGCTTGGCCGGGGTGGGAGTCGTCTGAGGTGGGGAGGAAGAGAAAAAGGGCAGGAACGTGGGATCCTGCTGGGTCCCCCCAGGACATGCTCAAGGTGGGCATCAAGCTGCTGGGGAAGCCGAGGGGATGGAACAGCCAGAGCTCGTCTCCAGTTCTGTCCGTACAGAGCAGGGGTGGTCCCGCCGCAAGACTGCTGATGGAGCATCGGTGCTGATGCTGTGCGGGAACCTGCGGCAGGAGCATCTCCTGTCCCCCCAGGTGCCTTTGGGCAGGTGCAGAGGGGGCAGCCGGGGCAAGAACAGCGGCATTTACCCCTCCCGCTCTGCAAAACCCTTTGACCAAAAATCGCAGTCACAGCGTCACCAGTGGGCACCATCCTGTCCAGAGATGCCGAAACCTCAATGGCTCTTTGGGGAGCTATTTATTTTAACTTATCTATTATGAAGTTTGTTTATTTGTATTTGTACCAAGTTCATTAAGCCTACTCGTCTCCCACTCAGTACCTTTCCACGGCCCTTGTGGGAGGGCCGGTGCTTGAGGACGGAGGGGAGGCTGGGGAGACAGCCTGCATCACCACGCAGTGCTGGCAGGACGAGCAGGCTGAGCGCAGCCCTCGGGCGACAGGACACGAGCTCACCAAAAGGCGCTCGCCGGAGCCGCCGTGGCACAGCCCAGCTCCCAAAGCAAACAGCTGAGAGCCGGGCGCTGCCAGGAGCGGCCGCAGCAGGGAAGACCACAGCGCCCAGTCTGCGATGGGCAGCGCCAGGGACCGGCCACAGCCTGCACCTACCTTGGCTGTCCAGGCTGATGTCCATCACCCCGTGCTTGACCTTCATGTGCCGGCTCAGGTTGCCCTTCAGGTTGAACTTGCTGGAGCAGTAGGGACACTTGAAGGGCTTGCTCCCCGCGTGCAGGTGCATGTGGCCCAGCAGGTTGTACATGCGGTTGAAGGACTTCCCGCAGACCTGCGGGCAGCATTCCTGGGGTCAGCGAGGGCTCGCCCCTAGCAAAGCAGGACAGCGGCAGGCGCTCGCCCGCGAGGGCCGGTGCTGCCGCAGGGACGTGCGCTTTTCAGAGCGGACCTCGCTCCTGGGGCCCCCCATTGCTCCCACCACCTCCTAAGAGTAATGGGGCTGCTTCCCTCCCCGCCTGGCCTTGCCCCCTGTGGCGGGAGGCCTCAGGGATGCTGTGCTGGCATTGCCGGAACGCCAGCGCCGGTCAGAGGGAGGTACTAATTGTCCTTCTCCGTCAGCGGTGCCCATGCCCTGCCCGCAGCAGCTGCTCCCGGCTGCGCAGCTCCGAGCAGACGCGTCAGGACGAGCTGTTTGCCCGAGCGAACAGAGGGAGGCATCACAAAACTGCTTTCCTGTGACTGAGGACTCAACCCAGCCTGGCCAGGTTCCTCCTGAGCGCAGCACAGCAGGGCCCGTGCTAACCCCCCCGGACCCCCGACGGTACCTTGCACTTGAACGGCTTCACCGGTGAGTGCACAATCATGTGGGTCTTGAGCGTCTGCTTCTGCACAAACGTCTTGAAGCAGATGTGGCACTGGTAGGGACGGACGCTGGTGTGGATCAGCATGTGCCGCTTCATGTTGGCCTGCAGGGTGAACTCCCGCCCGCACACCTCGCACTTGAACTCCTTCACGCCCTGCAAGGGGTTCGGACAGCCGTGGGCAGGGGGCAGAGCCGCAGCGGGCAGGGCTCTGCCTGCAGTGGTGGGGGCCAGCGCACAGCAGTGCCGGGGCAGCTCGGGGGCCTCTGAACAGACCCTGCAGGAGCTGGGGGCACAGGAGCGGTGCCAGGCACGGTGCAGAGCAGGGACCTGTGCTCCCCAAGGGGCACGGGACGGGCTCCTTGCGCTAAGCTGAACTTCGGGGACTGTCAGCGGGCTGGACTGCAGGAACTAGCGGGGAGACGTACCCTCACCAGCTCATGTGCACCTTCCCCAGAGCACCTCCCGCTCCCCTCTCCCTGCCCCTTCTGCAAGTGCAGAGTGGGCACTACCGAGAGCCTGGGGCCATCCCCGCGCTGCCCTGGGGGTAATTCCCGCTGCCTGGTCCTGCAGCAGGCAGGATCCTGCCTCGCCCCAGATATCACCACCTCACCCGCACTGGAAATGCATTTGGAAAACCAGTATTAGGTGAGCGCTGCTGAGTGAGAGCAGCTCCGCAAAGCAGCACCCACGGGAAGGGGCTGGCTGGGGAGTGCGGCTGCCGTACGGTGGCCGACCCGGCACGGGTATGTTCGAGGGCCGTGCCCAAGCCCAGCAGCGTGTGGGAGATGGGCTGCAGGGAGCGTGGCTGGATGGGCTCCGTCAGTCCAGCTGGGAGACCCAGCTCTGCTCTCTGGCTCAGGCCAACTGCTCCCCCTTGAAAGAAGCCCTAGAAAATGGCAACCCCCTTGCTCACAGCCCGCTGGGAGGGGCTGCGGCAGCGCGTGACCAGGGTCCCCCAGGTCACCTTGCCGCAGCACCCACAGTAGGACTGAACCCCCCTCCCTGAGGATGGAAAGCCCCAGGACGAAAGGCGGCTGGGCAGCCCCAGGGCCCCTGCCCGTAACGATGCCCTTTCACTGCTAATCAACGACCGCTAGCGAATGCCACCCACGGGTGCCTCTGCCCACCCGCACCACCCATCTCCAGGGCTGGACAGGGCTCTGGGGCACGGGGACACCCCTCTCCCCCAGCACCCGCGTCCAGAGCCGGCACATCTCCTCTGGGCACGGCAAGGGCAGCACCCCTCGGGTGCCCGACGTGCCCCGGCCCCTACCTTGTGCGTGAGGGAGTGCTGCTTGAGGTGGTGGATCTGACTGAACTCCATCCCGCACTCGGTGCAGACGAAGGGCCGGACGTTCTGGTGCTTCAGCATGTGGTTCTGCAGCTGGCTGCGGTAGTGGAAGGACTTGCTGCACTCCAGGCACTGGTACAGCGTGGGGCCCTGGTGCGTGGAGAGGTGCCGCTTCAGCTGGGTGAGCGTGGAGAAGTCCAGCCCGCACTCCACGCAGACGTGGCAGCGGCCGCTCTCGTGCTTCACCTCGTGCGCCTTCAGCTCGCTGGGGTAGGCGAAGCCCCGGCCGCAGAAGCGGCAGCTGTAGGGCTTGATGTCGGTGTGCAGCAGCATGTGCCGCTTCAGGTGGCTGGTCTGGGTGAAGGCCTTGCTGCACACCTCGCACTTGTGGGGCCGCGTGCCCTGGTGGGTCAGCAGGTGGGTCTGCAGGTGGCTGGGCTGCTTGAAGAGCTTGTTGCAGTGCGGGCAGGAGTGGGGCTTGATGCCGTTGTGGCCCAGGATGTGGGTCACCAGGTTGTACTTGGACGTGTAGGACTTCTCGCACATGCGGCACTGCCAGCGCTTCTGGCGGTCCCCCGCCTCCACCAGGTAGGAGTCATCGATCTGCACGTTGATGTCCAGCCGGTCCAGCTGCGCCTTCTTGTTGCGCTCGCTGGTGGCACCCGCCGCCTCTGCCTCCAGCTCCCCCGGCTCCTGCCAGGCGAAGCCCTGCTCGCTCTTCACCTGCTCGGGGGACGCCGGCGCGGGGGCCTCCGCCTCGCCAGGGGACGGGGCGCCCGCCTCGAAGGCGCACTCGGTCCGCAGGGCCCCCGCGGTGCCACCCTCCACCGCGCCGGCCGGGTCGGTGCCCCCAAGGCGGCGCTCGGTGCCCTCCAGCTCCTGGCGCGTGTGCCGGCGCAGGTGCCGCAGGCGCCGGGGCTTCCTGCTGAAGGTGCCGAGGTCGATCATCTTCATGGCGCTGCTCTGCACCGTCTGCTCCTGGCTGGGGTCCTGGAGGGGAGGCGGGCGGCTGCGCTGCTGCTCGCCCTCCTCATCCCCAGCGATGGACACTTCGTACAGCACCTCGTCCTCTGCCTCCTCGCACTTGACCTTGGGCACCAGCCTCACAGGAGGCCGCTTCCTCCTCCGGGCGTGCTTCTCCAGGGAGGACTCTGCCTCCAAGGCGTCCTCCTCCTGCCCGTCCCCTGGCGCCTGCCCCTCACCCTCCAGACGACACTCGCCCTCCGGCTCCCCGGGCTCCACCGCGGCGGTGTCTGGCAGCTCCCCTCCCAGCCCCGGGAAGAAGCCAGCGGGGCTGACGGTGGCCCCAAGAAGCTCATTCTCAGACACCAAGCCCAGAACTGCAGCCTGCGCCAGGGACAGCACCACCACCGCGTCCGTCTGGGTCCCGCACTCAGTGAAGCGATCCATCTCTCGCCGCCTGCCTACGCTGTCATGGCTGGGGAGGGAAAGAGACAGCCCTTAGTTAGCCCTCCTGGTGCCCCTGCCGCCATGGATGCTGTTCCATGAGGGGCTCGTTCCAGCCGTCACCCCTTTCCTGATCACCATCCCCAGCAAACCCCAGACCAATGTGGGTGATGCCAGCACAGGTCCCCAGCACCACACACCCCAGGACGTGGGGGCGGTGGTGGCCCTGGGGGTCTCAGCTGCAGGGGGGACCGGGGAGCCAGGCTGCAGAGGGGACGCTCAGCTCTGTGTCCACTGTCGGCCTTTCTGGCCGGGCTGTCGAGCCCCAAGGCTGAGGTCTGGCTCCTCGTGTGCCCCAGAGCTCCCCGGCAGTGACTCCTGGGGACAGGCACCCATGCAATTTGGGGACCAGTCAAGAAAGCCGAACGTGCCGCTCTGCTCTGTGCTCCCTGCAGGAGCGAGAAGTGGCGGTGGAAGGCACGAGGAGCCTGAGGAACCAAAGCCCAAACCCTCCTCACTGGGAACATCTAGAAAGCGTTCAAAGCGTCCGGCTTGCGAGCCCAAGTGAAGTGCACGGCAGAGGCTCTGCTCACCCGTGGGAGTCCGAGCATCGCAGTGGCACGGGAAGCAGCTCTGGGTCCGGGTGTGCTGGTGCCCTGTGAGCCCCCTTGCTGCTCCAGCCTCCCCTGCCCTGCCACAGCCAGGCTCCAGCTTCACCTTTCCTGCCGGGTCCATCCCTCTCGTCTCGCAGCCTCTCATCACCACGGCAAGCGCCTCCTCTCCCCTTTGCTTCTATGAATAACACCTTTCTGTTGCTCACATGGGAGCAGCGCATGGTGCCGGCCAGTTTGGGAAATACGTACTTGAAAGGTCAGGTAGACACCAACCAGCTTCGGTATGCCACGGTATCACCACTGGGTATACGTGGGACCACAGCAAACTCACACGGCTGCAGTTTCAGCAGCAAAAGTCAAAAGACAAATGAGCAGAAAAACCCACGTTCACATCGTGCCCGCAGGCGGTCACCACTGGCCTCACCCGGCAGCTGCCAGGTCACCGGTGCCGGGTCTACGGTGGCACCAGCCTTGGAGCACCCTGGGGACAGCAGCTCCACGCCTGAGCCTGAGACAAACCAGGAGCTCCCCGTGCCCTGGTCTCCGTGGATGCACCAGCCTGGAGAGAAGAGCACGGGGCGCGTTCCCGGTGAAATGGTGTGACCGGCGTGGGAATGGCCACAGGGAGGGACAAGGCCCTTCTGAAGAGCCGGCATTCCTCACCGGGCGGATGGAGCCTGCACCCGCCCCAGCAGCACCAGCCCTTTCTGGAGAGCTCAGGGACAGCCGGCCAGCAATCCGAGGAACCACTGCCATAGACAACCTGGGAATCTGGGATAGCAAAGCACGGAGGAGCTGCTGCACCGAGAGAGTGGGGCCGGCACCACTGCGCCTCGGGGAGGCTGTTTCACCATCCATCCCCAGATCCCTCCGGCTGGCGGCCGCAGGTTCCTTGGCGATTCAGGCTGGGAAACAGGGAGGGGAGACCATCAGAGAAAGCAAAACAGAGCGAAATGAGAAGCCAGAGAGACGTAAAGGCGCAGGCAGGTCTGCCAGCGGAGCAGCCCGCTGGTAGGCTGGGGAAAGGCACACGGGCTGCCAAAACGCTCCCTTCAGCTGGGGGTAGTTTATGCGTTTTGTTTTGTGAGGATTAAAACAACACTTTGAGAACGTGCCCACGCTCGGCTCACTCGTGCCCACGCTCGGCTCACTCGTGCCCACGCTCGGCTCACTCGTGCCCAGGGGCCCAACAGCCCCCAGCCCTGTACCCGCCCCGGAGAGGATGGGGCAAAGTCCTGGAGGGATGCAGGGCGTGGAGCAGCGATGCCCGACTGCCCCGGGGCCGAGCCAGCCCAGGACCCCCATGGATGGGGTGCGGCGCAGGGCCCCCAGCAGCCCTGGGGTGGCCAGCAAGGATGGGTAGGGAGGCGCCTGGAGAGCTGCCACCAGATGAAAGCGAGGAGGCTGCCACTTCCTCCAGTGGTGAAGAATGTTTTCCTAAATATAATTATTTCTGCAGCTACAACAAAGAGAAATCCTATGGGGGAGGTAAAACAGGAATAAACTCTAAACCAGATTACGTCGCAGTCCCAGGAGCACCTGCACGGAGTGAGGCAATCCCGGGCTAAATAACAAATAACCGCCCTCCTCTCTGAGCGGAGAAACCCCACTTTATCAGGTTATCGTCCCCACGGTTCTCACCGTGGCACCCACACGGCCTCCACGCCACGTCCCACCAGCCAGGCCGGTTATGGGCTGCAGGGACGAGGAGCGCTGGCCGGAGCACATCGGCCTCTCCACTGCAAACACACCCCTGCAGGCAAAGCTGCGGGCAGCTGCCTGCTCTTGCTGGTTCCTGCACGGCCCTGATAAGCATGGCCTGTGCATCCTCTCACGGCAGCTCTGCGCCCACCAAAACACCAGGACACAGTGCACACATCCCTCTGGGGAAAGGAAGTGATGGGGAAGGGGAAAAGAACCGGCGTGGAAACAGGAAGAGCCAGAGAAGGGGGACAGGCACCGACTGCGCGGGGTCGGCTGCCCGCGGGCTCGGCACCCGGGGCACCGGTCTCTCCTTAGCGTCCCTCCTGTATGCGCAGCACGGGCTGCGCAGCCCCCGCTGTGCTGGACCTGGCCACAGGATTGGGCACCCTCGACCCAGGGTCCGAAGCACCCGGTGAGGGGACGCTCCCGGAGGCTGAGCCTGCGGCCTGCGCCTCGGCGGGGAGGTGGGCTCTGGTGCCTGTGGGGACGCTGCTGTCCCCAACCCTGTCCCCGAGCTCCAACTGCCTCTGCCCCGGCATGGCGGCTGGGCCCTTTGCTCCAGCACCCTCTGGCCATGGCACCCAGCACCCTCCGGCCCCCAGCACCCCCCAGCCTTTGCCCGAGCGGGAGGAAGGGCCCAGCCGAGCATCCCTGCCTGCTCCAGCACCACTCCCCGAGGCGGCCAGGAGGGAGAGGGGCCGTACGGAGCCAGTGGCTGGAGCGGGGGGCGAAATGGAGGGGATGGGGGGCAGCTTCAGGCCCTTGCACCTCCAGCCCCTGGTGAAGAGCCGGGCAGAGAGGAGATGGAGAGGAGGAGGAAGAGGGAGAAGNGGAGGAGGAGGAGGAGGGGTGGGAGGAAGGATGAGGAGGAAGAAGAGGAAGAGGAGGGAGCAGCCGGCTGCCGGCGCGCACAGAGGGGCCCCGGGGCCGCCCCTCGCCGGCCAGGACCCCCCCGCCCCGGGGGGCTCAGGCTGACCGACCCCGCGGCCCATCGCCCGGGCAGCCGCGGTGCGAGTTGCCATCCTCCTCCTCCTCCTCCTCCTCCCGCGGGCTGCCGGCCCGGGCTGGGCTCGCTGCTCCCTTACGGAGCATCCCCGCGGGGAGCGGCGCTGCCAGGGAAAACGGCCCCGCACAAACGGCCCCGCCGGTTTGCAGGGACTGGGGCGATTCCCACTTCCCCGCTCCCATTTCCCCACCCGGGCTCAGCATGCCCGTCGGTCGCCGCTGAGCGCCCACCCTGCCCAGCCCCGGGTTCCGAGCCGGGTCCCAAGCGGATGCCGGCCGGGGGCTTGGGCAATGGGCAGTGCAAAGCCAGGGCTCGGGGCAGCCAGAGGTGAGCAGCGCTTTGCCGGAAAGGAGCGTGCGAGCAGTGCCGCTGCCTTCGGGGATCTGCTAATGTCATTGCTGCTGGAGTTGAGGAAGCCGAAGTCAAGAGCCCGCTCCCCAGGGTCTCAGCCCAGACAGGGAAGCTGGGGTCCCTCTGCCCTGCCCTGGCGAGAGGAGCTGGAAGAGGCTGGGAAGCAGGGAAGGCCTTCTGATTTGGTCTTGGATTTTGCTTCCCTCCTTGGTCTGGGGCACAGTTTCTATTTCCACATACACTGGATGGCTCTTCCAGCCCAGCTGAGATCTCACTTTTCCTAAGAATTTCTCTACAGACACTTACACAGGACGATGAACACCCACACGCCTCCTCCTGCAGCGTGTTGTGACCCCAGCTCCCGGCCGGGGACAGGAGGGCACCGCCGGATCCTGCTCCCCAGGGCAGGTGCCCATAAGTGCCGTGCAAGGGCGACAACACACAACCTGGACAGCCCCGCAGCCAGCTGGCAGCCTCCAGGACGGGAGAGGGGAGAAGGGACACGAGATGGGACCCACCGGTTCTCCCCACATCTCCAGCACTGCAGAAGGGTCAGCTGGACCCCCCAGCACAGCTCTGGGTCTCTGCCCCCGAGTACGAGCACCACGGGACAAGGAAGCTGAGAGAATGACACACTCACATACGCTCCCAAGACCAGCACTGACACGTTTTAAGAACGACCCTAAACCAGAGGCTTTTACAAGGAAGTAAATGGTGGATTCCTACTCCGGGGCCCTCCGAGAAAAGGGATGAGCTCTGCTCCTCTGGGCCCTCAGTACGAAGATAAAAGCCTTGTGTTACCCAAATCATTCTTTGCACTTTTCTCTATCGAATGCGCGAGCCCTGGTACATGAGAAATGGAGCTTTGCTATTCAAGAGAGCGAGGCCACAACAGCTTGCGGAGCTGCTGCTGCAGCTGCACAAACACCGCAGGGAGAGAAGTGGGGAACGGGACAGATGCTTTTGTTTCACTTCTCACTCTCACTTCCCTGTTCAGCCTTCTCGGGTCTTGCAGAGCGGGCTGGAAACGCCGTTTCCCAACACTCTGGCAAGTAAGTTTGAGGTCACGTATTTCAACTCCCCCCGGAAACACCCTGACACCTCTTGGGGTGCAGAGCACTGCCCAAACCTCTGCTCTCCCGGGAACCGCTTCCAATCTTGCTCAAGAAGCCCGAGCACTGGCCTCGGGGGGCCTCAGGTCCAGCGCCGTGACTGAGCACAGACCTGCCACAGCCAGTCCCACGTGAAGCAATCGCTCCCAGGTGAAGCAAGGCGCTGCAAGCCTGGGGCTGAAGCACGCGGAGCACCCAGACGCTGGGCAGAGGCTCGTGCAGCATCTGCACGCCTGAACCCAAAACCCAGCCAGAGATCTCAGCCTCCTGAAAAGTCCCAGAGAGATCCCTGTGCGTGAGCCCTCGGCAGCACCGCACAGCAGCGACCAGGCTGCCGGGGCAGCCGAGGGCTGGGGACCGCTGCCGCGTCCCCCCTGCCAGGCGCACGGCCGGGGCAGCGCAGCAGAGGGAACTCGCCCCCGCAGCACCCGCTCAGCCCTGACCCACCTCAGCTGCATGAGAAGGGGCAGGGGAAGCAAAATAAGCAGAGATGCCTTGTCCCTCCTGGTGCTGACAAAAATACCACCAGCTGAGGAGTTACAGAGTCATCCCTCCAAGGCCGGGGACTCGGGAGCTGCAGCACTGGGCACACCGGGAAGACCCGCAGGCAGCAGGGCACGGACAGGAGAGGATTCTGCCAGTCCGTCCTGGCAAAGCAACAGCCCCAGCGTTGCTCCAGTGCTAGAGCACCAGGCTGGGTCTCCAGGAGCCGTAAAGATGCTTTAAGAAGTAAACTCCATCCCTCTGTGGAAAAGGAGATCGTTGCGAGCTTTACAAAGGGCCGCGCTGCCTTGATAATCCCCCTAATAAATATGTAAACTCTGGCCAGCGAGCAGGATGTGCCCGTTCGCCTGCCCAAGGGGGACAGGCAGGCCGAGGGGGGAAGGTGGGCTACGGGCAGGCGACCCCAGAGGCAGGCTGGCAGGCTAAGAGGAGGAGCCGGGCAAATCCCACTCTCCCCCATCTTCCACCCCATGAAAAGCAAACGACGCCAGGCTGAACCTTCGACTGAAATCCCCCCTGCCCCTTCCCACCCCAGTCCTGCAAACATCTCCTCCTCTCCTGCCTTCGTGCCCACCATCCCACACGCTCCTTCACCGGCCTCCCCCATCTGCACTCCAGTTTCTCGTGCAATCCAAGATCTGCCTTTCTTTTCCACACCCACAAATCGAACTTTTCAGTAGCTCTTAATCATTCCACAGTTTGATTCAGTGCAGAGCTCTGTGCCACGCTGGCTGGCAGCGTCCTACTCCCGTCAGACGGACAGAAGACGCTTGTGCAGGAGCGGCGTTGCTGACTTCTCGTCGCGACCCCGTTATTCCTCCCTCCCATCACTCGGCTCTGCACCAGGCACGAGCTGCTCGCCTTTCAAGCCCTTTCTCATCCCATCTCTCCTTGGTTGCTGACAAAGAGCGGCACCAGCAATGACAAATTTCATCACCCCATTTTTCAACAAATTCACAACTTTTCAGGGAAAAAAATTATATGCAAAAATCTGCTACTGCACTGACTTCTTCAGATCTCTTCTTAGAGCCCACCTGAGCCTTGCCGACACCCGGCAGCGATGGAGCAGCTCCGGCAAGGCACTTGTGTCTTTGTGCTCTTCCCGTCCTGCCCTTTGACTGCCTGCTCTCTGGGGGCAGAGCCCGTACCTATTTCGCTGTGTGCAACGCCGAAATCCACTTTTGAGGAGGAGTTCCAAGTATTACTGCAAATACTCCTGGTTTTGCGGTATCACACCATTTCTGCAGCTTCCTTGGCTTCCTGCCCCCAGCCCGAGGGGACCAGCCCTTCTGCTGGGTGCCGTGCCGCCCGCTGCCGGGGAGGGGTCTGCTCCCCCACGGCTCTCTGCTCCATCCGGCACCATCACACCTCCCCACGCTGACCTCCCTAATCCCCTTTTCCAACGATTGTTTTGTGTGTTCAGCTCATCCCTCTGTCCCACCTCTCAGTTCAGAAAAACAGAAAATAAATTAAACATGTCTCAATATTGATCTCGGTAGCAAACACAAGAGCAACTCCTCTTCCTCTCCAGCTCAAGTCTCCAGATCCTTCCCGTGGCTCTACCTGGCAGGTTTTCGCTCATCAAACTCAGCCGTCCCTGCCTGTGTGCCGTAGCTGGGAACTGAACCCACTTCTGGGCTTAAATCAAACCCTTCAGTTGGGGTTTAGGTGCTCTCCAGCTCATTTGCCAATGGGGACACTTGCCTGCCCGCACGTGGAGTTACACAAACGCACTCGTTCGCATCCCCTCCGAAAGCTGCGCGTGCCGTGCTCCTGGTCCCCCGCATCCGCGTCCCCCCGGCCACCACTGCCGGTCTCCCTTCTCCGACACTCGTGGGAAGGACGCACCCAGGGCCAGCAGCAGCGGCTCCCATCCCTGCTCCCCCGGCGTTTGTGAAATTCGGTTCTTTCAGCATTTCTCCTCCCACTCCTGGGAGGTTTTTGCTTGGTGCAATCTCTCTTCTCCTCCTGTCTTTCTCAACACAGCCGGGAAGAGTCAGGCTCTGCCCTGGCACATCCCTGCGGCTCCTGCCCGCCCGGCCCCAGCCGCCTCCTCAGAGCCTCCACCAGCTCCTCACTCACCTCCTGGTCTTTAGGCACTTAAAAAAAAAAAAAAAAACACAACAACACACCAACTATTTTTTTTTTTTTACATAGCTTTCACTTCCTTATGTCATTTTACTTCTGTTTACCTCTCTTGCTTCATCTTTAACCACCCAAACACTTAAGTCTCACCTGGGGGCTCTTACACCAGACAGGTCCCCTCCTGCAGCAGCATTTTGCCCAACAGCCTCTTCATCCCCCAGCACATTTCTTGCTGGATTCCAGATTTTCCAGCCACTGCACTAGACTAAAAGCCGTCCACCTCCGGACACTTTTCCCTTCCCTTCGCTGTTCTAACTCCCTCGGCTTCACCCGGGCTCCCGAGTGGCTCCACCGCCTCGCACCACCGGCCCACCCGGCCCCTCCACCAGCGCCTGGTGCAGCTGCGCCACAGCAGGCACCGATGTGGCAGCTCTGGAAGCGAGACTCTTGGTAATCCTCAACTAAGCAGCCTAAAAAAACTACGTCTGGTTCACGGAAACCTCACCTGTGCAGGCACACGAGGTTTGCCTGCAACATCCTAGATCTGACAGGGGGAACCAGAGCGAGAGGACCACCCACCCGCTCCCACAAAGTGCCACCCTGGCTGAAGTCCCACTGAAGGTGCTCTGCGAGGGGCCGCAGCCCTGACTACCTCAGTGAGCGCCTCTACTCTCTGCCGAGGTATTAATTATTGCAGAGACCCTTGTTTTCTGTCAGGCTCCATGTCCTGATCAAACGCCCGTCTCTCCGCTACCCTTTACATCAGCCCCAGGGCGAGCGGTACAGCCACCAAACCTCACCCAGCCCTTCTTGCAGGAAAGGGAGTCAAGGGCATCCAAAATCCAAAGGGTTGGTGAGATTTACCTTTCGCAGCCTTCCTAAGGAGCAGTGACCCCCTCTGCCAGGGACGCAGAGCCCTCCTCGCTGCAGCTGCCGCCTGTGTTATCTCTGCTCCATCAGCGGGTAAGTGCAGGCACATGAGCGGGTGCTGGGGCCCAGCTGGTACCGGCAGCACCTTATCTCGTTTAACTCACCTCCGCACCCGCATGCGGCATTGCCAGCTGTATGACAAACCCAACAGCAATCCGGGAGGACCTTAGGAATTGTTCCCTGCCGAAAGAAAATCAACTATGCTACCTGAGCAACGCAGCCAGGCTGTCCGGGGCGGGCAGAGAGCACCTCCCGCACAGCTCCTCGACTTTACACCTCCGCAGCAGCAAGGCCCCGGGGCCGCGGCAGACCAACCCGCGTCCCTGCGCCAGCTGTCCGAGGGGCGCACGCCGCAGCTCCAGGAGCTGCACCCCCCGCACCTTGACTCTGGTGGGCTCCCACCCCACGGAAGGCGCCGTCAGGGCTGGGGGGCTGCCAGACCGCTTTGTGGGACCCTTTGCAGGACCCCCACTGTGGAAGCCCCTGTGCAGGACCCTTTGTGGGACCCCCACTGTGGAAGCCCCTGTGCAGGACCCTTTGCAGGACCCCCATTGTGGGACCCTGTGCAGGACCCCCTCTGCAGAGCCCCCGTGCCGCAGGTGTCCCGGGGGGGTCGCAGGCTGCCCCGCAGCTCCCGGTGCGTGGGGCAGACACGGCGGCGGAGGCACCGTGCAAAGCTCTCGGGGCGCTGGGGTTGAGCCTGAGCATAAATCGGGGCTAAAGATGAGGGGGTGAAGTTGGGCACGTGGGGGTGATCTTGTAGGGGGAAGAGGGGTTAAAGCTTTTCAACAATTTTTAATGGAAAATGGCTGATCAACAGATCTGTAATATTTGTGAGGATACCTTTGATTTTATTTTTCTTCCTTTCTTAACAGAAGCTTTCATTTAAATTTAATAAAGGAAAAATCAGTCTTTCATCTTTTTTCACGGTTTTCACATAAAGCTGCTCAAAGCACCCACAAAAATTCTAAACAGAAAAATTGTTTTCCCTGAAAATCGCAACAAACAACTAAAATTATTCGTAAAACTGATCCAGAGCATTTGTCCTGCACCAGGCCTGAGGATTTACGAGTTCATCTTGGTTTCACTAACGGCTGAGTGGGGCTGAGCGAGGGAAGGATGAGCGGGGTCTCCCATCCTCTGCCGGGGCCACAGCAGCTTCCCCGCGCTGGACGGTCTGTCCGACACCGCGGGACGGTCTGTCCGACACCGCGGGAAGGGCACGCTGCAGCCGGGCTCAAACACCGGGTACATCCAAGCCCAAACGCCCGTCTTGCTGCACGAGCCCCATCACCGGGGCTGGTCAAGACCAAGAGCTGCGGGACGCGGGGGCACGCACCTGACCCTGGCTCCGTGCCGGCTGCGGCTGCGCTGGCAGCGTGTGCCGCGGGGCTGCTGGCACGGAGCGGCTGCCGGCCACTGCTGCCCAGCCTGCCCACCTCAGCCTGTAGCAGAACCAAAAACACCACTTCTGGCCTCACAACTGACGTCCGACGCAGATAAACTGGACTTGAAATAAATAATGAGCCGAAGTTCTGAGAAACGGGAAAGAGGACGCGTGGTGCGGGGTTGCTGCTACCAAATGAACTCCGCATTTTGAAAGAAACCAAAACAATTTTTAAATTCATTCAAGCGGTGTCTCCACATTAGACACCGTCTAACTCCATTTTTTAAGGAAAACTTTTGTTAATGACTTCCCTAGAAAAAAGAAACCCCCTACTTATTCTAAGTTGCTTAGAAAGCAGAACTGCTGCCCTCAGCCTCGGGTGTGCTTTCTGACCAGGGAAGATGTACGTGGCATCACGTGTGTCACGTGAAGTGGTCCTGGGTGGAGGAATTACTGACTTTGGGGGCTTTGAGTTTTTTTTTAAAAAAAGGACGCATCCTACAATTTGCAGCATGATATAGATAGCGTTTTGTAGTAAGATTAGGTGGAAAAACAATCTGGGGAAAATGACGACTTTGGGTCCGTATGACAGACGATGTCCCAGGAAAGGAGCGGCACCCGCTTTGTCAGAGCACGCTAAACCCTTCCCTGATCGATCTGTCCATGGTTCCTGTAGTGATTCTTACCCCAACCATTATGTTCACGGGTGAGAAGTAAATATTTATGTTAGCAGCCACCAGGTTATTGGCAAACTCCGGAAGGGAAAAGGAATGTTTTTCAAATAACTGGAGATTACCATTTCTGCAGAATAAACGTGTACGGAGCACGAAGCCGCCTGGTCCCCCCCATCACCAGCCCGGGGATGCGGGAGCAGCCGGCGCCTTCGGGACCTTCCCAGGAACCGGCCGAAGCCGCTGAGCACAAAACTCTCTCTGGGCTTTGAAATGACGCCCGCAGCGTCACGGAAGGAGCGGTGCTGCTTCGCGGTGCCCCGCTCACGAGCGAAGCCTCACTGTTACCGCAGGGCTGGGTTTCAAGCAAATTTCTTCTTTTCCAGCCCTGGCCCCACACCCCGTCACGGCGTGGGCTCTGCCCGGCAGCCCCCGCTCTGGCTGCAGGAGCCGCCTGCGACCACAATAAATTACACCGGGATTTATCCCGACCCGGCACCCGACTTCCGCGGGGGAACCTTTGCTCCACGGGATGGGAATCGGCCACCGCTCTGCCGCTGCGAGGAGCGTGGCAGCGCTGGGAAGCCACTGTCCTGCTGCCGGAGAGGCCGGGGGATGCTCAGCTGCCCCTGCCCACCGAGCACTGGCCCAGCGCAGGCACACGTGGTGGCCGGGCTGGCACCGGTGCAGGCAGCACCGGCCAAGTTCTGGCGCTGCCCTCGCCTGCCTGCACAGCGTGCACGGTGCCTCGGTGCCCGTCCTCCCCTGCGAGCAGGTCGCTGCTCTGCCCTCTTGGCCTCACCATCACACGCTACCTTTTTTTATCTTTGAAATGCAGCAGCTGCATCTGGAAGTGGAATATAAATATCGAGGCCAAGGCACCGGCAAGGGCTCTCCCTCCCAGGTCGGATCCTCTCCCACCTCCCGCCAGCCCTCCAGAAGAAGATCCATGTGTTTGAGTGGGTACGGGCGCAGCGTGGCGTCCTGTTTGTGAGGAAAGCCTCCCTGCGGTGGGCAAGAAGCGTTTCAGCTGGTGGAAACGCAGGGTGAGAGGGGTCAGCCTGTGAGCAGCAGCAGATGCCGCAGCCGTTCACTGTGGAGGGACGGAGCGTGATCCCAAACGCTGCCGTGGCTTCCCAGCAGGCAGGCACCCACGCCGACCTGGGACATCCCCGCTCCGGCTTCCCTCTCTGCTGAGAACCCACTTTCCTCCTCTACCCGAGACCGAGCCTCCATCCCTCCGAGCCTCCATCCCTCCGTTGCTCCCCGCCCCCAGCATCCTCCGCTCCTCCATCCCTCCGTCGCTCCCTCATTCTTCCCGTTTCCCTGGCAACGCCCATCTCGCAGCGGAGATCTGTCCCCTCTCTCCCTCTTATCTTTCTCCTTTCTCTTTCATCTATCTCCTAATCTCCCTCTCTATTCCAAACCTCTGTCCTTTGCTTCCTTTCTTTCTCTCTCCCTTTTCATCTCCTCCAATGTCTTCTCTATCTCGGGGTTACAATTACTTGAATCTCACTTTAAAAAAATAATCTACTTCATTAACCGCCGTGCCACCAGCTCCACTCCCACTCCTCCTGCAGCCCACCCGCATGGCTTAGGACCCCCGCCCGTGCCCGAGCCCCGGTGTGCACCCCTGCCAGAGGACACTGAAGTTACCGTGCTTTGGCGAGGCCCTTCCCACCTTCCTCCAAAGCCCTCCAGACAAAGGGGAAGCAGAATTCTCCTCTCACGCTACAAGACGGTCAGGACCGGGCAGCCAGATGCCCCTCCTGAGCTGCCTGCGGGGCTCACCTGCCCGCGTTCTGCCGTCGGGGCTTCAGTACCAGGAGTCCCCGTGTTGCTGTAATTTCTGTGCATATGGTGTTCACCCAGAACCGCTGTTTTAGCGGAGAGGAGCAGCCCCGGGCACGCACCCACGCTCTCGGCCTCGCTTCCCACAGCAGGACCTGGCTGCGGGCGCCGGGCGAAGCCTCACCAGCCGCTCCTGACCCCCGTGCTCCAGCCCCTCTCTAACACAGCCAACACGAAAGCCGGTGGCTCCAGTCCAACGCCTGTTCGTGTGTCTTCGATCAGCCCTCAACTTCTACTTTATTTCAAAGCAACCGGGGGAGACTAAAACGAATGGGGAAAAGACGCATTCTGAAAATCAGAGAGCTAGTCGCATCAGTTTGGCCATGGGGGTGATGGATGGACAAGAGCTGCCCGGGGAGGGCAGGCTCTGCCGGGGTCTGGGGGATGGTAGGAGGGAGCAGGGGAGCCCCGGCTCTGACTTGGCAGCACAGGGTCACTCCCAGGGGACCCCCGTTTTGTGGTGCACAGCACAGCGAGGAGCCCATCGGAGCAGGTTCGTTACCACGAGTGTTTGTTTTCCCTGCACCAGGGAAGTCTCCTTAGAACACCGCTGTGCACGGACCGACCAAGCCCAAGCAAACACTGGAGTCAGCGCTGCGCTTCTGCCAAGGGATCGCGAAACCTTTGCTCCCTGCGCAGCCAAAGCCGCACCAACCCCTGCTGATGGTCAGTGCCCGGCCCGGCGCCCGGGCTGGGAGCGCGAGGGGAGGGGGATTCTCGTCGCCGCCCCAGCTGCCTTCCTTGAGGAACTCCTGTCGCTTTGCTGCGTGGCACAACAGCATCTCTTCTTTAGAAGACCAAACGGGTCAAGCTTGAAGCCTGATTTATCGGCCCTTCTGCCCGGGCAGCTCTTCTCGAAGCAAGACGATGGAGCTGCCAGGAGCGCTGGTGGCACCCAAACTGCGTCTGGGGAGCAGCGGCTCGGGGACCAGCCTCGTCCTGCCGGGCGAGGGCATTTCCCTTGGACCCGATCGGAATCGCTGTGGCCTTACGGACGCGTATAAGACCCTTCCTGCTCTTCTGCCATGGAAGGGGCCCAACCCACGGAATCCCGGCACCCTGAAGCCCCGCACCCACCAGACCTGAGCGCAGCGACTCTCCATGGCCAACGGCCACCCCGCGCCCCAGGGACCCGGCACCTCTCCCCGGCGCAGCGCTCCGGCACATCCCACGCTTTCCCATGGGCTACTCGTGCAAGCACAACGTTCCCCCTTCAAGATGACGCAAACGTGGCCTCTCCGTCCCCATCCGCCTGCCTCCTCCCCACCGCCGCGCAGGGACACGCGCCGCGGCAGAGAGCTCTCGGATCTCGCTTTGGAGCTTGTTGTCACGTCATGTCTTAAAATGCTGCCGTTCGCTCGCACAGGAGCACCAGAGACAGAAATAGCGATTACATACAAGTAATTGGTGTCCAAAGATGCGGGGCGAGCAGTGGCCAGGGCGAGCCCGGCCGGAGCGGAGGGAGAGGGGCTGCTCCTGCCCAGACCCCCCTCTCGCAGCACGAGCACCCGCACCCCGGCCGGAACAGCACCGGCCCGCAGACCTCCCCGCGCCTCAGGGGCTCTGGGCGTTTGCCAGCAGCGTGGGACCGACGGTGTCGTGGTGTGGCGAGGAGTAGGGAGAAATCCCACCCCGGCCAGCCCCACCGCCGTCCCAGCCTCGCTTCAAAGGCTCCGCACAGAAACCTCGCTCTGCCTTGGAAAACAATTTTTGCTTTTAAGTGAAATAAACAGGGAAAGAAAGACTTTCAAGTTCCTCCTTGCTGCAACGACTTCTCTTCAACATACTCCCTTTCCTCTCCGAAAATAGCAGAGCTATTCAAAAAAGACGCGAGAAGAAAAAAGGAACTGAATAGAGGAAAGAGGAAAGAAAAAATGGAGCCCCAAGGGGGTGGAGAAAAACAGAATGAAAAGACAGCAAAAGTAAAGAAAAGGGATGAAAAATAAAGGAGGGGGAAGAGAGAGACAGACAGAGAAGCTTTGAAAAGAAAGAATGCTCCCAGCCTGAATACAGTGTGCATGAAAAAAAGCGCGCTTGAAAAGAAACAGCCAGATGAAATGACCTCTCATTCACAGCCTGTGCCAATCACCACCACAATGTAAATCCTTTCTTCTTTTCTGCATTCTCTCTCTTTCCAGCGGGGGCAGAGGGAAGAGGAAGAAAGGGGAGTTAATTCTCAGCATAGCAGAAAATAAATCTGCTCTTTGCTAACTCCCTGAAAGAGACGCCGAGCTACTTTTAAAAATACCTCTCCCAGTAATCACGCATGCAGATATGTAAAAAAAGTCAATGAAATTCCGCACAGAGTGGCTCTGGGAGGGCCAGTCCTCGCCACCAGGTCTCCCGGATGAAAAGCTGCCACGCTGTCCCTCGGAACAACCACGGAGCAAACGCCCGGAGAAAACAAATCTGTAGAAACAAGCGTGGCCATGAGAAGCAACCGGCGCCAGAGATTTAGGTCAAAACCCCAAACCTTGCAAAGAAAGATGAGGGATGTTTGTGACAGAGGCAAACCGGGGGCCCGATTCTGGGCCAGGCACCAGGCACCCAGGTGCCGGCTCTGCGGGGAGCGAGGGGGCGAAGGGTGGGCCTGTGCCCGGTGCAGCCTCCTTCACCCTGCAAACCCCAAAGGTGGAGCCCGAAGGTGGAGCCCCCCAGGACAGCAGGGTCCCCCAGGGACAGAGGGAAACGGAGCGAGGGGCAACGGGCACCCCGGGTTCCTGCGGGCAGCAAGCGAGAGCTGGAATTGCAGCGCTGTCTGACAGCAGAGCGGAGCCCGGCTGCAGGTGAGAGTCCGCAGCAGGCAGAGGACGACGCTCCTGCGCGGGGGCCTGCACAGCACCCGCCCCGCATCGCTCCTGCTCAGCATCCCCCGGTGCCAGGGTTAATCATAAACTGCGGGGACCTCAAAGAGGAGCAATAAAAGTGGCTGGAGGTCAGAGGAACCGATAACGTGAGGAGCCCAAGCGCTCTTGTACGTATAACCCGTCTGGCTGGCTGCAAAAGGGAAAAAAAACCAAAACGTTATAAATGTGAGATGTGTGCCGCCCCAAGGGGAACAGGAGGGGAGACCCCCGCAGCAGGACGCCAGTCTCACTTTTGAGGTTGTTGCTGCCCTTATCTTTGGAAGCAATTTTAATATATTTTTCGTATTCCCCATGTGCGGAGCTTGCCCCCGCGCAGGCAGTGCTGCCCGCAGGACGGCAGCTCTGGGGCCCAGCCGCCCCCTCCCCCCGGGCTCTGCCCTGTGCTGGGCTGCGAGAATGGAGAAATGGGGACCCGGGGACTGCCCGGATCCATTCACGGCAGCCAGAAATTTCCAACCAGAGCTAAAGGCCAGGAGGAAGGCGAATGCTGTGGACTGCACGTGATTTTGCTGATAAGTTCAATCTTCCCATGTGCTGAACGGTGGCCGGGAATTGCTCCCCCCGTGCCCCCGCAGACGTTACCCCTCTCACTGCCTGGTGAGCATGGACAGGAACCTCAGCACAACGGCCGGTACGGTCACGCAAAACTCTCCCCTGCTTCTCCCCTGCTGCTCCCGGTGTTGGAGACAAGGGGTCCCAGAGCGCTGCCAGGGCTGGAGCCTCCTTCCCTGCCCCCCGGCTGCCCACTCCCCGCTCCCCGCAGGGACGCTGTGCCCACCGCGGCCGGGCATCGGCTGAGCTTTGCCGCCGGTGCCACAGCACCGCGCAGCACAAGGACAGACACCGGACGGGGCAGCAGCGCCGTGGGTGGCACCACGTGCCCAGGGAGCCGAGGCTGCTTCATACTGCGACGCTCACCGCATCCACCGTCACCTCTGCTGGGCCAGGTAATACCTAGTCATAGCCAAGAGGGTCTAATTTGAGCATGTTAATTAATACGCGACCAGATAATCTTTCCCATGTCAAACTCGTCAGAGCTTCCGAAGCCCCGTTATTGGTAAGCGGAGCCAGCTCCTGCTGTCGGCACGGAAGCCGCTCTGAGGAGGGGACGAGGAGCTGCTGGGTGAGGGGACGTTTCGCTCTGTGTCTCCTCCGTGAACTTCACATTTTCAGGCTGTTCTGCTTTGGTGAAAACTGCTGCCAACCGCACCGGCCCCTGCGAGCCAGCAGCCATCGGGACGTCCCTGAGCACACCACCACTGACTGCGGTTTGCTCTTAGTGAAGGGAAAAGATCCCCGCTAAGCCTTTGCGAGGCAAAGTATGGCCAAAACAGCACGGAGGAACGCAGGACCTCCCAGCCCGACGTCTCAAGGAATTACCTCCAACGCACGAAATCTCTGAGCGCACTTTTCTGTAGCTCACAGGCGAAAGGAGCAGGGGGAATCGCAGCTTTCCCGCAGCGGGCAGGCAGGGGCTGGGCAGGGGCAGGGGCTGGGGACCCGGGACCCCTGGGAACGTCCCACTTCTGATTTCTCCGACAACAGCGTAACTGGACGTGTTGCACCCTTTTAGGAGGAAAGCTGGACTGCTCAGCTGCAAACACCACATTACTTTCAGATCCACAAGGTGAAAAATGTTTCAGATCCTTTTCTGAGCAGCTGAGCAGTTCAGAAAGATGAGTGTTTGGAAAGCGTGGTTGAGGACGGAGGGAGCGGGAGGTACCAGACGGAGGGTCCCCACCGGTGGCAGGTTATGAAATCTCAGCTCAGGACTGACCCAAGGAAGTGATCGTCCTAAGTCAGATATGGAAAGTACAGTATGCCCTGGCAGCGCTGGCCAGGCGGGGCGAATGACGGCCGCAGGCATCTGGGGGGGATCTGCTGATGGGTCATAGGCAACGCGGTCGGATTTGTGGGACAGCGGAATGGCCATGCAGCCCGGGGGACATGGGCTGCTCTGCCCGGCTCCAGGGCATTCCCTGCTCTGCCCCGTTCCACCTCGGGAGAGGCCCCGGCGTGGGCAGCGAGGGCACGGGCAGCGAGGGCATGGGCAGCCTGCCCTGCTCCGGTGTGGCAGGAGCATCCGCCCCCTCCAGCCACGGATGCCTCGTTTCCCCTGGCTTTTAGGGGATGAGCCAAAGCCAGCCAGGTCTGCTCTCCTCCCCTGTTCCCAACGCTCTCCAGCAGCCAGGGAGACCCCCAGCCATTGCCGGGGCTTCACACAGGCTGCGGGAGCTGCTCCCCCTGCCCTGTCCCTGAGATGCCTCCTTGGACCACCCGTCCCGCAGGGTGCAAACCCTGGGGGGCGAGAGGGGAGCCGGACGAATGAAGGGCACCCCCGAGTGCCCCCCCGAGCCCCGCCAGCCTCAGCGCCCACCCCGGCAGCTGTAGGTCCGGGCACCATCACCGCAGAGGGTCCCCAGTGACACCCGAACTGGAAACTCAGGGCGAGAGGTGAACAGGACTTGGAGACAGACGGCCATGGGGCTCGGGCTGAGATCCTTCCCCAGCTCTGGGGCACCCAGTTCCATCTCCGCTGCCAGGACCCGCTGCCGCACGGCCACCTGCGGGGGACAGCGAGGACACGGTGACAAACAACAGCCACAGCGTGGCTGCCCGCTAGCTACCAGCGCCGAGAGCTACGGTAGCCAAAACCTTGTCCTGGCAAACAGGGCCATTGCAGCCGACGGCGCTGCCCTGCTCCGTCCTGCCGGTATCCGGCAGCGCGAGGACTCCACCCGCGTCCCCGGCCGTAGCGAGGCCGTTTCTGCCTCTGACTGCGCCTGCGTGCGTTAGGGCTTCCGTTGGGAATACAGCTAACACCCCACATTGCTTTTGTTTCCTCAAAGCTCGGCAAACAGGTTTCCAAGCACCGGTGCACGCACACGGGCCCGTCCACGACCCGCCCTCCGCACGCCCTGCCGGGGGCCAGGGACATCGGTTTGTCCCGAATCCCCCAGCCCCGAGCAGCGGCACCGCGGGAACACAAAGAGTCTGTTTCGAAATACCAAACTTTGTCATTAAAGGAAAAATTCCTCCAGCACGGAGCCTAACCTGACACAGATGAAAAGTCTGAAGCGGTGACAGGTAAAATTCGAGCCAGTGAAGTCGGAGTGAGTGATGTGGAAAACGCCTCTTCAAGCCAGGAGGCACCGCTTCTGCCCTAACGAAGGATAATGAATGTACGGCAGCTACAGGACGGGTGCTTCAGAAAATAAAGGCTGAATATGTAATTCCAGACTATTTGAGAGTCTGAGTATTGAGAGTGAAGTTTGGGGATTTTTTTTTTTTTTTTTTTTTTTTTTTTTNTTTTTTAAGCTGAGCTACTTTTTATTCCACTTCAGACACATCAGTGAGGAACCTATGGGGCGATGGCTGCAGAAAGGCTCCCTCCAGACAGGACTCCACGTCCGCCGTCCCTCACGTTTCTGGCAACTACAGGGAAGCAGAAACTCAGATTTTGAAATCAGAGTCCTGAAATGCATCAGATTGGAGCCCCTGCGAGCAGAGGGAAAGGCGGTCCCCAGGGACATCTCTGCTCTCCCGGAGCTCCAGGGGACGCGTCCAGCAGTTGGGTGGGTGCTGGGTGCAGTTGTCCGCACGTTCTCGCCGAGGACGGCGTGCGTAGCCCGTGCAATTGGATTTACGTGCTTGCCACCGGCTGCCTACAAACCCCCGAAAGCATTGGCCTTTCTGCACGGCAGAGGTCTTTCAAAACCACGGCAGCCAGAGGACCACGGCTGCTTTTCTGGCGGGGGAAGCAAAGGCTCTTGCCGGCCTGGAGGAACGTCGCACTGACTGCATGCTGCTGCGGGGCTTCCGTGGCCGAGTCAAAAAGAGATTTCCACTTATTGCGCTTATGATTTTGTGTATATTATCACGTCGTGAGAGTTCATCCAGCACTCCTAGGTCTGAGTGGAGGCTGAGATTTTACACCAGATTGTATACTTATTTATTTTTTTAAATGGAGTTCAAAGGAAAGTTTGGCACCGCTGTCCGGAGTGTGTCACACCGGCCGGACCATCAGGCACGGACACAGACTCGCACGCCTGGAGCTCGCCCCGCGCGACGCCCTGGGCCCCGCAGCTCGCAGCCGTTCCCCTCCTGAGACCGGAGCAGACGTCGGGCGAACCCGGGCAAGGAGCTGCCGCGGGCTCCGGGGGGAACGGAACACCCACCCGGCGTGGTGCGCTCGGAGAGCTCACCGGCCGATGTAGGGGAAAATGCAGCGGAGAAACGCTGGCCATGACCGAGGGGGGTGGGGATGTTTGTACTTTTTACTCATCTTAATAAATATTTTATAACGTATCTACAAGGCTGGTTTTGTCTACAGGCATTTTGCCTTTGCTTTGGCGGCACCAAGGGCCGGCTCACACGCGGGTCCGCTTGAACCACCCCCGTCCCCATTTTCATCAGAATCTGCATAATTGCTGTGTTTTGCGCTCTTTCTTCTTACAGCAAGACAGTCCTATAAATACACAGAATATTCGGCTGTTGAAATAATTTGCTTATATATGTCCCTTGTTGATAATCATGAAATGAAACCAAACCACTCAAGCCCCCATAAATCAAGGCTTGCTCTCTGCAGACGAGTTCTGCAATCACCCTGATGGGCTTCACAAGCATGTGCTGAACGGCCAAGGCATAGACCAGGGAAGGACGAGAAGAAATTCAGCAGAGAGCCTTGGCACCCCCGATGGAAAAGGCTCTTTCAGTTCTGCCACAGTTCTCTCTTCTAGAAAGCCGTTTTTCTCTGTGCCTACAGACCCAGGCCCTGGGTCCGCAGCTCCTCTCAACAGCGGCAGAAGCCTGCAATGAGCTGGTCTGCCCACGGCAGCCATGGGGACTCGTGAGCGAGGGCGGACGGGTGAGCCCCTCGCACGGTGAGCGCAGAACAGCCACGGAGAATGTGCACCGACACCTCCGGAGCAAAGCCAAGGGGCGAAGGAAGGAGGGCAAGGTCGGTCAGTGCCTGACGATGCTAACTCTCAGACAGGCCAAAAACCCCCAAAACATTGCAATGGTACAGAGTAGGGAGATATGAAAGTTCAGATTTTATGGTGCCCGCTTTTCAGATGGCCGAGGGGTCAGTACTCGAGAGCGGAAAGTCCTCTGCGAGGAAGGGGTCTCCCAGTCCCTGTGGATGTGTGTCCTGGCTGGCATCGGGAGCCAGCTCCCGGGAATACCCGTCCTTACAACAGCAACTAACTTCCCAAAAGCAGCCACCGGCCGGGCCAGTCCTGGACATCCCCGATCCACCCGGCCACGCTCAGCACCACCCTAGCGAGGTCCAGGACGAGCACGGCCTGGGTGCCTGTGGCCAGGCGCCTGCCCGCCTCCCCTGCCGGCTCTGCTCCGGTGGGCACGTTATGGCCGAATCTGCGCTCAGACTGTCCCGAGCATTAAAACCGGAGCCGCGGTCGGCGCTGGGGGAGCAGCGGGGGAGCTGGGGCGGGGGCGTGATGCCAGCACCGGGAAGGTGTGGTGGGAGAGGGGAACTCAGCGAGGGGAGAGGGAAAGTGCTGAAGCGGCGGCGGGTCGGACGCTGCGCCCATCGCCTCTCTCCGGGAGGGAGAACGGCACGTGAAGTGTCAAGCAAAGGTCTCCCCGAGGGAGAACGTCCCAACACCGTCCTCCAGCTCGCGCCTTTATTTCCAGCCCGGCTGTGCTGAGCCCACAGGCCCTGAGACACCCCCGACCCGGAGCTCAGCACCCCCCGGCTGGGGGCTGCTCCAGAGCCCTGCCCCCCCCCGCCCCCCCAAATGGCCCCGAGACAGCGGCCTCGGCACAGGGGGGTGAGAAGGGAGGGAAAACCAACCAGGGAGCATGTAAAGAATTACAAATTTGAAGCAAAAGCAGGGAAAGGACAGAGAGCTCGTTAAACCCAGGGTAACACAGACGAGCAATGAGATCTCGGCAGAAAGGGCAGAGAGGGGAGAAGTGACCCGGCGCCACGGAGCACGGACACGAGGCAGCGCTGCTACCAAGAAACAGGAAAGATAAATTTAGAGGCAGCCAGCGAGCGCTCTTCCTCCCGCAGCTCTGCCCGTCCTTCCTCCCCCTCCTCTCCCTCGCCGGGTCGCCCATGACCATGGGCAGGACACGGGCTCCAGCTTCTGCCTGCCAGGGGCAAAGCCCAGCTCTCCCCCCGGCCCGGTGGTGCCACCGGCCGGTCCCGGCCGTACCCAGGGAAGAAACCGCGGCCTGCCGCGGTGCCGGCTGCAGGAGCGGTGGCGGGAAACAGCAGCACGTCGTAGGGAAGGGTGTTAAAGGCTTCAGATGGACGGGGAGCAGCAAGCCCTAAAGATTTCATTTCTGCACCACCTGTTTGCGGCCTCAGCCTGCAATCCCCACAAAATTCCCCTTTTTAACTACAGCGGCTCCCACGCTGCCCAGCACAGTGCATCTGGTGCACAGCGCCGATGCAGAAATGCGGTTCCACATACACAAGACGTGGAAGTAAAACAATGAACACGTCCACATGCTGCTTCCTAGTTAAAACACATTCTTCCCCAAACTGATGTGCCGAGATAAAGCCTTTAAAGGCCTGGCTGATATTTCCTTCTCAGTCAAACCCAAATGTGCCTGTCATTCGCAGCCTGCGCTGGAGATGCTGGTGGTTTCGCGTGCGGGAGGGAAGCGTGCTGTTCGTCAGGGCGCTGAAGAGCAAGGGGAAACAGATGAAGAATAGAGTTTTGATTTTAACTAAATTTGCTCATCTCAATCACTCTGCCTCGCAGCATCCATGTAAAACACGCTTGCACTGGAAGCTGCTTTTCTCGCTGTGGTACTGAATTCTCCAGCCCCAGCGCCCGGTCGGGTACGGATCCACCAGGCACTGTGGCAGCGACGGCACCACTGCGACCCCCGGCCCGTGGGCGCTGCCGAGATGCAAACACACACATGCAGCAGCAGGAACTGCTGAGCAGTGCCATTTTTAGGCCATTTTTGGGCCAGAGCTGTGCCATGTGTTTGGCATCAATAACCCGTTCCCGGTCCTTCCAGCCCCCTGCTCTGAGGGTGGGTTTTGGTGCTGCCCCCACCTTCCCCCTGCAGCCCCGGCCCTCCCCACCCCGCTGCTTGCCCCCGCCAGCCTTGGCTGGGGGGTCCTCAACCCACCGGGGCCACCCCCGAGTGCCAAAGCCCGGCCTCGTGCCAGTGCCCACAGCTCCTCTTCGGCAGCCCCAACCACAGCTCCTGGTCAGGCAGCGCAGCCCAAACCTGCGCCGGTCATCGCTCGTGCTCCACCATCCACCCACCTGCAACTGCTGCCGTCCCAAAGCCATAAGGATGCCTGTTACTAAATGTTCTCCACCAAAATTTGTCTTCTTGCACGTCTGTCCTCACCAGCACTTTTCCTAGCTCGTGTGTTACGCCCCCAGTACACCAGAAGGATTTTCATTACTGTGACCCCGAACGGCCGCCACCTCCGGGGCCACCCCGTCACTCACACTGTGACCACCTCTGCACCACCCTCTTCGTGGTATTGCCCATGGCATCGTCCCTCCTGCTTTATTTAGGGAGCAGCATCCCTCCCATCAGCACTTCCAGTAGCTGCATCCCAAAGCTCTTCACCTGCGCTGCCGGCAGCAACGCTCAGGTCCATTCATGTTAATTTTTAACCTTGTAAGGTGAAGAACAGTTACAAATTTTCCTCCTCTGTAGGTTACTACTCAGCTACCCACACAAAACGTCACTGTCACCGCGCTCCGCGCCACACTGCCCTTTCCCTCCTCTGAGCCGCTCCTGGAAAGCAAGTATCACTTTTGGGGGTAAACCAGGTTTTCACTAATTTCCCACTCATCCCTTCCCGCGCGAGCTGTGCATTGCTGAGCCACGCAAGGGCCGGTACGAGATGCCGGCACTTCTGCTCCTCACCACCCCGCGCCGCGCAGGCAAGCCGGCTGCCCCTCGCTGAGCGGCTCCCCGCCGGCCACTGCTCCGGGACCTCCCCAGGCCCTTGGCAGCCTGAGCAAGGGATGGCCCGATCCTCCTCCATCCACGACCGCACCAACAAATTGCACAGATCATGTACGTTGAGGGAGACCGTGCTCCATGTCGGCCGGACCCTGCCAGCTCGGGACTCCCCCGGTGACCCGCGAGCGGGTCTGAACGTACACCAGTCCCTCCAACTCGCGAGACCCCGAGGCTCCCGATCCCCCATCTCACTCCCACAGACTTGCACAAACCCAGTGTAACATTTTCGGCCCCCCAGCTTTTGGGGAGGACGTTGTCCATTTCAAATGAAAAAGGAAGCGTTATCTTCTTTTTTAAATCTGTTTGTACAAATTTGATGGCCCTCCAGACTCCTGGAGAGAGCCCAGGGCTGCAGGATGTACCTTGTTCCAATTTAGCATCCTGGCCCTGCACGGCCTCTGGTGCTCCCCATCACCGAATTATCTCGGTTTTATCTCAGGAGCAAGTCCTACGAAGTTTCACGTGAACTTTCTACAAGTTTTTCCTTGCCCCACACAAGAGAGCAATCCGGACACTGCCTGCCTCCCTCGGCTTCTCTGCTGTGAAATTAGAGGTGGCCTGAGAAGGAAGAAGGAAGGAAGGAAGGGTGGGAGATGAGGCTTTTCTTCCCACTTGAGAACATGCACAGCGATCCAGGAGACGTGGCGTCTGAAAAACAAGAAGCCTTCCCCCACCGCCGGTCACTTCTCCTTTACTGAAAAACCTGCGATACTTTGCGGGGAACGTTATACAAATGTCCAGAGAAGTGGGAGGACGGCGACAGCACAGGGGCGTCGTGGAAGCTACATGCTTTACAAAGAGATTTTTAGGCAGGATGCTTACATGTCGTTTCTATTTATTTTTGCTAGAAATACTTTAGTGTCACTCAAATGATGGACAGACAGTTGAGAGTAAAGGCCACCGTCGGGAAAATGTAAAATCATGTTTCCCCCGCCCCTTAATTTAAAGTTTGGGAAAGAAACTGCATTACGTGCTCATTCTCTCGGCAGGAGAGAACCCGCTCCTCCGTCGAAACCAGGGCAAAGAAGAGCGGCAGCCCCCCGGTTTTTCACACACATAACCCCCCCAGCTCACTCCCGCAAGAGCACCGTTCCTGGCCGACTTCAGGCATTTCACTCCACTGCACCGCGCTTTTGACAGAAATTGTTTCTTTAGGGAGAGCCATGCCCGGAGGCGGGTGGGCTGAGCTGGGTCCGTCCCCCAGCACAAATGCCACCGCGACCTGGTGCCGTTTGCGAGGACCGAGGGACAGGAGAGCTGCGCACGGGCCTGGAGGAGGAAAATGTGGGACAGCGGGACAAAGGGAAAATGCTCATCACCGGATCACAGTCCTCCGTCCCCAAGGTCAAGCCCTGCGGGAAGGCTCAGGGACCTCAGCGGGGACCGTGACTCATCCCGAGGGCTCCTGGCCGCAGGCAGGCACGAAGGACGGGGCCGCGGCGCTCCTGGCACATCTCGGCCGCCCAGCAACGTTCTGCCAGTCAAACCTGCGCCGTCTCCACAGCAAGCACGCCCCGAGCAGGTATCTGGGACATTCCACGCCCGGGGAGGGTGGGTTCTGCAGGCAGAGGACAGGAGCTGTGCCCCTGCCTGCCAGCGCTCGCCGTTTCACAGGAGGAGACGTAATGGGTCAAGGGAAACCAAAACGCGCGGTGGGCAGCGGAGGGAAGGGGGAGCAACGACAATAACAGCGGCAGGAAACCCCCCGCTGCCGGCACCACGGGGACGGTGCTCACAGCTCTCCCCTCGCCTCTGGCCTGGCCCTGGCCCAGCAGAACACCCACGGACACGACCCGCTCAGCTGGTGTCAAGGAGACCGTGCTGAAGCCAATCACAGAATCACAGAATGGTTTGGGTTGGAAGGGACCTTAAAGATCACCCAGTTCCAACCCCCCTGCCACGGGCAGGGACACCTTCCGCCAGACCGGGTTGCTCCAAGCCCCGGCCAACCCGGCCTTGAACGCTTCCAGGGACGCTGGATTGGAGCCTACTTCTCAACGAAGAATAAATGCAAAATAAACGTCAGGAGTATAGGCAACAACACTCTCACTCACGGGATTTTATGCTGGCACGTTCTTTGCGGTACAAAATCACCGTTTTGCCTATTCCTTAACATTTCCAGCTGTACGTTAGAGCAGGATGATATTTGCGCTCATCCCTCTCCACACTGTTTTTAAACTAGTTTGTAGACTAGTTTGTAAATGAAAGACCTTTTTTGCACGGTGATCCAATAAAACCAACTAAAGCCACTTTCTCAGAGATTAAACCAAACCCTGCCAATGCCGAAGGACACAAGAGGAGACACGCTACTCGGGCGCTGTGGAAGATGCTCCCACTCCCTCCACTGCAGGTATCCACCTCTGATCCTCCGAGTCACCTCCCAAGTTTAGGTTGGGAATGTTTCTCGGTGTGTAGCAGAGCTCATACATTACTGTGATGTAATTTACCATTTTATAGGGATATAATGCGACCGCTATTCAAAGAAGGCACTAATGGAAGCCTACTCGCAGAAGGGGAGCCTGGCCCTGCCGGGTGGTTAACTGGGCTCTGCCCGTGGTGGCTCTCGGTGAGGAGGATGTGCCTGGCTCCCACGGGTGGGGAAGCTGTCACCCAGGGGTGGGAGAAGGGGGGACCGGTCACGGCCCTGCCGTCCTGCTGCTGAAACGGTGTTTGCTGCCGCAGGAGCGGCTCCCCAGCCACTGTTGGGGGCCGATTACCCCCAGGGGCTCCAAAGGGGACACTGAGATGAGTGCCCCTATTGCGACTTCTCAGGAGCCTCCCAGGGAAAGCCGTGGGTCTGGGGTCTCCCTCCAACCTGAGATGCATTCGTACAAAGGCTGCGGCCGGCCCAGACGACCTGCACAAATCAGGCTGAAACTGTGTTTGCTGGAACCGCTGAATATATACGGCTTCTTGAGGCTGGTTTAAATCAGTGACGCGAGAAGCCACCAAGCCAGGACCGGGAGTGCGGCGTGGAGCGCGGGAGCCTGGCAGAGTTGGCGGCGCTGCCCTCTGCGCTGCCGGGCCCGGACCCGGCCGGAGGTCAGGCTCGGGGATGCCGCCTTCCACTCCCACCGCTCCCCCTCCTCTGCCCACACAGGCTGCTTACAAAGAAACTACAAATGATTGACTAATTAATTAATTATAACTAATTCAACCACCGCATCCTGTTGACTAACAGGGAGCTATCAAAGGGCTGCACAAGCAGGGAGTCCCGGCGAGCCGCCGTCCCTCGCAGGGAGGCAGGAGACAAAGCAGCCCCCGGCCCGGCAGCGGCGCGGTGCCCCCAGACCGAGACCCTCCCACGGAGCCACCGGGGGGGCCCGGCACCCGGAAAGCGCAAGCGGGACCTGCCCGGTGCGGGACGGGCCAGCCCGGGCCCCGCAGAGTCACCCACCCGTGTCGCTCCAGCCCCCACGCCCGCGGTGCTCTCCCACTGCTGCCGTAAGCCGGGGAGCACACCCGGGACGGCCGCCGCCGGGCCGGGCCCCAGCACCTGCAAACTGTCCCCAAACTTCGGGTGAGGACCCCGCGGCTTTCACCCCCGGCCCCCCGCAGCGCCGTGACCCCGCCGGCCCGGACGCCCCTCGCCCCCCCCGGGGAGGGCGGCGGGCAGCGGC
>VYZW01026653.1:15269-26681 GCA_013401315.1 Balaeniceps rex
TTTTTTTTTTTGGTTAAAGCACAATCCGGATAGTAATTACGGTTACGTTCTTTGAAAACACTTCTGTTTACTTACTGCCTAGTATCTGAAGGTCCTAACAGAGATCCAGCCATTTTAATAGATGCTTATATGGTACAGTCCTCCCCCCCGTTTTTTTTTCTTTTTTCCTGTGGCAACCACTGTTATAACTTCTACAGTTCCTGATAGCGAGTGGAACCCAATTCCCCTTTCTCCCCCTCACCCCTGCAGTACAAAGTTTCAAAGCGAAGAGGAAAAAGAGTAAACAGTAGAACAATTTTTTTCTGGGATGCTGTTGTGTTGGACTATATGTCATTAGGATTTATTTTTTTACCACCATGTGAAGTGCTGAACAGATCTTGAGAGTGAATTTCATGACTCCAACCAAGTGGGCTGTCTGACACGTTCACATGCCTTCTCCGCATCAGCTTGCAATGACTGAAATCTCTTCTTGGGACAGGCACAAATGCTCTGTACAAACATCATTAAACAGGAACACTACGATGCCCTGGTGTTAAGTACTTCTTGTTATGAAGATATTTTGTACTGGTTGCTGTATTCAACCATTTATTCTATGGAAAATGAATTTTTTCAATTCATAAGTAGTCACTGAGCTGCTTTTAACTTCGAGGAAGATGTTGTGTGTAGACTTTGTGCAGGTCATCTTAGGGTAGAAATAATTTGGCTTGGCAGATGTATCTGGAGGATAATGCATAAAGTTGCCATTCGCAAATGATTCCTTTAAATTACAAATAGAAGGAAAATATCAATCTGCTGCTTTCAATCTCGTGGCTTCCTAATTTTTCCCACTGAGTTTACAATAAGCTTCTGTCAAAATGGAAAACAGTCTGACCCAGATACTGTTAGTGATCACCATGATATCTTTAATTTAAAACTGGTGATATTGCAGGGGGGAATTACTGTGAAATAGCAAATACTGAATTCACACTGATGCTTATAATGCCTTTGGACCAGTTTTTGGTTTTGGGCATGTTTGGGAAAGCTTATTGTGCAAGGTATGGCATTCACATCCCTATTGCTAATGACTAGTGACAGTTTACTGTTGGGGGTGTCTTTTTTGTTTTCTTTTTCTGCAGTTCTTATGAAATACATGTCTCTCTAGTGCTTCTCTCTGCTGCCCATTGGAAATGCCTTGCTGCAAAGTTAAGATTAATCAGTTTCTGGTTTTTTGATCCCCCCCCCCGCATTTATTTTCAGCAACGTGGCAAAATAAACTCTGGTTTGTATACCAGCAGGAGTTAAAAATCTTGCAATTTGTGGATTACTTGGAATCTGCAGGTTACTTCTAAGGGTTTAAGAAAATTTCTGAAAGAGTAAGCCAATGGCCCATAGGCTTAAATATGGTAATCAGGAATCTCTACCTCCACTGGCAAGTTATTTAAAAAATGCTGAAAACCACAGGAACATACATTAAGAATGTGTAGCTGTCAAAACTACAGACTACTTGGGGTAAAGGAGAAAGAAAAATGGGTTGACTAGGGCAGTACTGAAATGTAATTAGAACCATGGATTACAAAAAGTCATCTGCCAAACGGTGCTCTCGTCTGAATGAGCAACTGAAGAAATGTAGTACATCAAGTTAGAAATCTTAAAACATACCTTTCTTGAGTTTGAAGAGTTGATTTATGGGGGAATCCCATGTTTTTCTTTTCTTTTTCTTAACTTCAGAATGATGAATCTGAAAAGGAATTTGCAGGCAATAACTGTACCGCTAACCTCTGGTGGATGAATACAGATTGTAAGCAGAACAGGAGGAGCACAGCAAACCTGGTTGCAGACAGCTGTGCCACCACTGGCTGATCCCCAGCTGTGGCAAAGCTCCCCCCTCGGCTCAGCTGGCTGAGCTGCTTCACATTCCTGCTCCCCAGGCCATCGCACCCAGCCAGCTTGGCTGGCCTGGGCTGGAGACCTTTGCTCATCTGGTTTGCTTTGACTGACACAACCAGGGAGAGCTTCTGCAAGTGACTGAGTCAACAGATGCAAATGAGATGTTTTGCTATAAATCTTAATTGCGCCCAGCAGGACTGAATACTTTGTTCGTATTGCATTGAGCACCTGAAGAGTTTAGTCTGCATCCCACTTTTATTTTTTTTGGGGGGGGGTGGGGCAGGGAGCGGGGCTCAAACCATTGCTAGTTAGAAGCAAATGAATACAGAGGTGGTGGTGTTAGCAGTCATGCAGCAGCCTATTTCCATTGCCTCTTGGATGGGGTCACATAAAAAGTGGGATTTCAACCCACTGGACACTCACAAATGTGCCTACATTGACTGTTTTAGTTGTTTCCAGGGGAAACAGCAAGTTGTGTGAGTGATCCTTGCTCTCACCATTGCCTGGGTACTGCTGAACAGCAAAGGGGTTCAGTTTTGCCTGAGAAGCAAGCAGATTGGGTCATTAGCGCTTCATTCTTTTTTTCATGAAAAAGAAAGAAAATACTTTGTTTGCGAGATCATATCTTCAGGTCTTTGGTGTTTTTCTCTCACTCATAGCCCTGCAATTTATCCTCAGTTAATATAACAACAAAGTTAATAACATAACCTTTGTTTTCATTCTCTGAATGATTCACATCCACCTTTGTGGCTGTTTTGTTCAAAAATAAAGAGGGGGAAGAGAGTATATTCTGAGTACAAAGGGAGAAGATAAAAGCATCCGTCTGTTTCTGTACCTCCTACATAATATTGCCATGGTAACGAGGAGCTGAATGTGCCTGTTCATCACTGGATGTCGAGGTAAAGCAGACACTCTTCTTATTCAAAGGAATATTTGTAAATTACAGATTTTTTTAAGGTGTCAATAAGGAATTGGGAAAAAGTGATCTTCCTTACATAGCCCACTCTGTAAGCTAATAATAAAGTGCCACTTTGAAAGAAGAGAGGGCAATTAAGGCATTTAGCAAACATTTATAATGCTGTAAATCAGAGTGTTTTATCTTCCACACAAAGCCATGCTGAGTTGTGAAGTGCAGTCACAGATAATATATTCTGACATTAAATTTACATGAGATGAACAGCTTGCTCTTTTTTTTTTTTTTTTTGCCTCTGCCTAATATATTTCTGGCATGACAGTTGGCTGTGGCTGTTGGCAAATATTTGTACCGCAGCATTGCCCAGCTATGCTCTAATCCGGATTAAAGTAGAAGTGGGACTTTAAATACATTTTGTGTATTTAGAACTGCATGATGTCTCCTAGATCCTGGTACTGGTTTTTAACCATTAAAGCACCTCCAGAGGTGATGAAATTCTATTCCAGGTGTGTGCATCAGGTAAAAATATGTATCTTTGAAATTGCAGTGAAAAAAGAAATAGTTTGATTACTCTCAAGAGTAAAATTTGAGGGTAAAAAAGTGCACCCATTTCAGTGCACTATTAGTAGTGTAACTTGCTGGTACTACTGTAACTTCTCTGTGCTTTGCAGCAAGAATTTGTCATTTAACTTGTTGCATTTCTCTGTCCAATAACAGCTTTTTTTTTTTTAAGTTTTCTGTGTTTGATCAAATGATGGATTAAAAATAAAATCTGTTACTTCGCACACACTCTCAAAGGCTTTATTAATTTGAAAGTTAGTTTTTTCTGAAGGCTTTTTCTGCCTGAAGCATGTTTAAAATGATGGCTTGAAGCATGGAGCAGAACTTTGCTAGCAGCTGCGGCTGCCCCCTGGGACAAGGAGGTAGGAAGTGGCTGCAGGAGCAGCTTTTCCTAGACCACCAGTTCTCTCTGCCAGCCTCTCATGCCTCTGGTTGGGGTTAAAACACAAGAAGGACAAGAGCTGGAGGCAACACATCTGGCGAAAGTGATCTGTCCTCAGATGCCTGGGAAAATGATACCGATTCAGGTCAGAGCCAGGCTGAAGGGGTGGAAAGACTCAGCCAGGAGGAGCGATAGCCAGAGACTCCCCTGGCAGAAGCGGGGACTGAGCTGAGAGTGCTGGCAAACCCCTGTGAAACACCAAACTCGGTGGTCTGTCCCAGCTCCTCCCGTGGTTGACTCAGGTGGCAGCAGACAGACTTGCTCTACAGATGGAGCAGCTTCGTTGGCTCAGCTCTGCGCTAGCACCCAGACAGTCCCGCCCGTGCTGGCAGCTGGTGGGGCAGGCAAGGTGAGGTACGCCGTGCCATTCCTTTGAGAAGGTAGGAGGAAGGCTGGCACTCACTTTTTCCTCTTTGAAGAGTGCCCTAGGAAGTCATACACACATACACACCACGGTTGTGGGGTCAAGCACACAAAAGTTAAGAATGAAGGAACTCATACATCCTCCTTTATTTATGTACTCATAGATGCTTTTTCTAAGCGATCTCAGCATCACTTACTGCTTAGGATTTGCTCTTCCTCGTGCAGCCCAGTTGTGTTTCTCGGAGTTTGTTATGCCTTGCCATGATGGTTTTTACAACAGCTCCCTGCACCAGTGACTGGAAAATGCCAGAACCTGCCTAATTACGCAGCCTGTTGGGCTGCATGTTGGCATGTTCTGGTTGATGTTGACCATGTTGCCTGGTAAAAGGCTGGCAAACCCCAGCTTTCGCCTCCTGAGCATACTAATGGGGGCTTTCTTGTGTTTCATCTGCCGGGGAGCCTGTGTGCAGGAAGGGAACAAATAAAGATCGTGTGACTCTGCCTCCTTTCACAGTTTGAACAGTTGCCTGAAGGGTATTTTTATTGTTTGTCTGTGAGTAGTAAATACTTTTTTTTTTTTCTGTGAAACTCTGGCCAATCTAACTTGTGGAGCTCCAGTTTCAAAAACAGCTCTTAGGTTTTCAGGGACAGCTTTGTGTGTGTGGGAAACTGCATGTTCATGTGGAGGTAGGAGACTGGGCTTTGGAAGAGGGAAAATATGTGGATTACTGTTTCTTGTCAGATTGCTGTAATTAAAACAGAAAGCACATATTTTTAGAAGGAAATGAAGAGCAGGATTCCTCTCTACCTGGTTCGTGCCCTTTGGGGAGAGGTATAGCCTCACATGCATCCTCTTTTCCTCATCTAGTAGGGTCAGAAGAGAAGTAAAATATCGTCAGTGTAGTCAACAGCCTGGTTGTTGCATTGCTCTCGTGGAAGGTGGGGGATGTGGGTTTGAACCCCTTCATGCAGAGGAAGTGAATGCAGGGACCACTACTAGCCTGTTACTCAAAGTCTGCCATTTCGTAGGACAGTTTTCACCATCAGAGAGATGACAGTGAAATGCTTCTGCTTATGAGGGAACCCAGGCTCCTATAGATGGCTAAGTCAATAGTTAATTCACTACAGTAATTTTTAGTGAAACATCAAAACATCTGAGTGTAGATTTGAGAAACATTCTTCCTGGGTACTTTGTTGTTACTTTTGGAATTTTTTAATTATTCCCCTCTCCCCCCACCCCCCCCGCCTTGCAGCCAGGGTATGAAAAAAGTCAATGCACCTGTGAGCAGGCAAATCTTCAGCACTTAAGCTCCAGGCTCGGTCAAGCACTATTGATGTGGGTTTTGGTGTCTGACTTGGACTTGAATACCAGTCCGTGATCTGAATGCCTAAAAACCAGATGGGGCAATGCCAAGTGTTGCCTCACTGGAAGTAAGTTGCCTCTTTTGATTGCTGTGGATTTGGGCCCTTGTCTTCATTTATATGCATTGTGATTCAGGTGGTTTTGCACAACAAAAATCTTTTTGTGTGTTGGAAAATGATAAAGTACTGAGGTTAGGACTATAATGTGTACTTTCTATGGGGCTTTGTTTAAATTATTTAGAAAAGGTAGACAATGCATCACCTAGCAGAGAAGAATGAAGCAATGTTGACACAAAGCAGTGTTGTATTGTGTGGGTTCAACACAGTACCTTATGTACAGCCGGCAAATAATCCGACACATGACTAACCAGTTAAGAACGTTAGCACACACACAGGCAGATTTGTACTTGGATTTAATAGTACATCTACAGTGACTTCTCAGCAGTTGTGTTTACTTGGGGCCAAATTTGGACCACGTAAAGGAAAGACAGGTACACCAACATACGTATTTGATCATTCATCTGCTGAATACTTTTCTGGTTTTCCTGGTGTACATGCCAGGATGCTGCACAGTGTAACTCACCTGTGTGTGATGCCAGCCTTGTATTGCTTATGTTACTTCCTCTTCTTCCAACAACCACCCATTGATTTGTTCCTCACCTGTCTCAAGGCTGAATTCCCCTCGGCTGGTGCCGCAGGAGGTATAGAAACTTACCGTAAAAGATATACTACATACAAAATCTTAAGCATTGCAGGTGGAGAGTTGCGTGAGCTTAAAAGGAGTCTTAGACTGTCTGTTCCAGAAAGTGTTCTCATGGTGGTTTAATTACTTCTTTGTTTAGTTTTCTGCGCTTTTGCCGCATTATCTTCAAGCCCCTTTGATGTTGGATCAGGAATAAACTTCAGAACTGTGTTGGTAGGGAATAGGTGAATAGCCACAGACTCACAACAGTGCCTCTTCATCTAAGCTAATCTATATGAATGTTCTATATGTCAGTGTCCACCATAGACTAAAGATGTGAACTCAGCTCCAGGAAGCTTACTGAATTGTCTCAGAATGGCGCTGCTGGGAACCTCTGTGTGGGAAGAGGCAAATGGGGTGTCACCAGGGAGCTGCTGCAAGATGGGGGAAAAAGAAAAATAGGGTTGATGTGAAGAAGAGTAGGCAGGAGCTTAGGGACATGGCACAACAACAAAATACTTCAGTCCATGGTGCGGTTCCATTTCTCTCTCATAAATCTTTTACTGTCCACACGGTTCTCAGTAACATCATCTTGCCTCTGGAGACACGAGCACCTGCACCATCTGACAGCCTCATCCTTTCTGAGGCAGGAGATCCCTGTGTTGTTCAGTGTTAACTCAGTGTGGGAGTACGTTCATCTGAATCCATAGCGTAATCGGCACTTATTCCCCTTGCTGCTTTTGAAGGGACTGTGAAGGTTTGCTTCGCTTCACTGCTCAGGATCCTTCAAACGTTGGATTTAAAAATGAGATGAGAACAAGCATGGGTGGAATTATTGCTACTGATTTTAAGTTTCTCTCTTTAGCCTTCTCACTTACAAAACGCTGTCAGTGCCTTGAGGTGTCATTGGTGTGTTTCTTCTCTCCAGGCACTGTTGCTGCCTCATACTTGGAGGGTGAGGGCTGCGAGATGGGTGCCAAGGCTGCCTCCCACTCTTCTCAACACAGTGGGTGCCCGCAGGCCTTTCTGCAGGGTGGGAACTGCCAGGATTATGCATGTTTGCTCGTGTCCTTGGTAGCAAAGGATTACTTACAATGCAAGCGGGATTCTTCCCACTGTGAGCAGTGTGCCTATTGAGCAGTGCTTTGGTGTTTAGCCAGTGAGGCAGATTTTGCAAATAAGCGGGAGGAGGAAGTAGTGGTGCTTTTTGCTTGTGTTTTTTTTTTTTTTTTTAAACAAAACAAAGTTTCTTTTTATATGTCAGTCATTTTTATTTTACTGCCTTTTTGCTTGTTGTCAGATCTGCCTCATTTTGCTGGTTATTAGATCTTCACCGACTTTCAAAATCAATCACTGGCATTCTTGAGATTTCATAGCAACAAATGGTACTAGTGAGAGAGAGCAGCAAAGTTGCACAGCAATATTTTCAGTAATGCCAGGTATTTCTGTGAGATGGTAACTATTTTCTTTGCAGATGTCTGTCTCCTGCAAACAAGAAAGATGTGTTCAGACTTCATGTCAAATAGCACTTGCTAGGGGCAAGTGAATGTACATGCTCTTAACTGGTTTGTGTTGCCTCTTGACCACTGGTGTGAGAGCTTGTACCGCCTCAGAAGCGTTGCCACAAAAGCTATGGCTTGTATGATTTGGGATGAGAGGATGCTTTCTGAAGGGTCTGTTTCTCGGAACGACACTTAGAAATTTGGTGAGCCCTGGAAAATACCAGGCTTAGCCAGAGTTGGATGCTGAACAGCTGATAGTTTAGAATAAACCAAGAAAAAGCAACATGTTGCAGATAGAATTTACTAAAAACCATCAGATTTTCCTGTGTCTGGTACATGAGTACTTTAGTTCCTCAAGCCACAGCTGAGATCACAGGTCAGTGCAGGACAAAGAGCTGACCTGTTTTGCGCTCCTGCCATTAAACAACCCGTTCCAACCCAGACCTCAAAAATGAGAGCACGTCAGGGGCTTATGCTGAACCTGCATGTTGTGCTTGCCTGGAGTGCTTGCCATTTTCTAAAGCTTAGACAAGGTCTGACAGATACCTTGTTCAGTCAGGTAGTGCAGCTCTTCCAGAGGAGTCTAGTTTTGGTGAAACATTAATGAAACATTTTTAAAAGCTTGTATTTTTCTTTTTTGGTCTGTACTCTAAGAAACGCTTTGATTCCTTGATATCCCAATAAAATTCTGTTTTTCAAAATGTGCAACAGACACTCAACCAACTAACATAGTTTACTTCTTGTTTGTATCAAAACTTTGGGCAAGCCTTGCCTACCTGTGAGCCACCATAGGTGTTGTGCTGCCACAGGCTATCCCTCCAGACCTCCATCTGTTGCCTGTGCCCTGCAGGTCCTGAGTCATACCTGCCTACCTGGTATGGATGTCCCTGATCTACTAACAGCATCACACATGGCACAAGGAGGCTTGCATTTCAGCAAGGTTTATAGGTTGTGTAGGAGGACATCTTCATGGTTTGCTGGTGAGGCCTGCAGGATTTTGGCTGTCCAATTCTGTTCTGGACAGCAGAAGAGCGTGTCTGCTGAGTATGTTAATTTGTCAATAAGTATGCACAACTTCAACTCCAGTTTACTGGAGATGTCTGAGAACCAGAAGCAGGCTCTTGGTTTTTGAAGTATATGTGGCATGGAAAAGTGTGTAAAGGCCAGCTATATTCCAGCTTCATTCTGGTTATCTACTGAAGTTAGCCCTGAGCTTCATATCTAGGGGCAGCAACCCAGGCATGCATATTGAGTCGGTTACTAAAAGCCTTAGAAACACAGTGCGCTCAGTAGTTCTTTAAACTTTGAAATAGTTCGTTAGCCTGTATTATTGCTTGATAGTAGCAAAATGAAAAGTATTTATGAATTAAAACTAACATGCTCAAAGAGATGCACAAATTACATGTGTTTTATCAGGGTCTGAATTATATATTGGCAAAGACAAGCATCCCAGCAGGTATCCATTACCACGATTGCACAGCCCCTCTTTTTTTTGACACTGATTTATCTTTGTAGGAATAACCATAAGCAGAAGGGGACTATCAAAGATGGCAAAGAGGGGAGGAGAAAGAGCAAATCAGCATTTAGTGAGGAGGATGAGGAAGTTATGATGAAACAAGCCCTGATGGACCAGGTACTGCGATTATAGCAGGTTGTCTGATAACTGACACTACTGGGTTTAAGGATTTCTGATGAAGAAGCAGTGAAATGGTTCAGTTGCCCAGGGGCTGGAACTCCCTGTTTAGTGCCCAGGTGCCAAGAGAGTTTCTGTATTGGTGGAGCACCAAGGTAATTCCTTCGTTTAGCTGGTAAGAGAACAGATTCTGATATCAGTTGCGGTTATTCTACCTGTATCTGTAATTTCATTATTTTTATTCTTTATTTATCTCTGTGTGGGCAGGAGAAAAATTGGACCGTATAGCCTAATGCTGAAGACAGTCTTCAAAAAAACTCCTGTTGTACCTACGTAGTAAGACTAAGGGAAATAAGATGAGATTTTTAGGTGTGGTATCTTGCTGTTACTGTAGCACTCATTGTTTTCAACAACTAGCAGATGAGAGTCTGTAGAGGAAGGCTGGTAGGGAGTTATTTGGCCATTTTCAGTATAGACTATTCACCTATGCATCAAAAGATAGCTGACCTTGATTAACCTAGACATTAGAGGGAAGGTATTCATCAGTATTTATTTGCATAATGGCATATGCAAATATGTGGTATATCAGAAGACTTTCTTAAACCCTTTTGTAGTCAGTGCTGTGGGATAGTCTCAATATCTTCTTATGGTTAATGCCCACCTCTAGCATTTTCTCCAACAGAGCACAGGGGGAAGTCAGGAGCTGACTTCCCCGTGTTTCAACTCAGGCATTGCTGAAAACTAAAAGGGATTTGCCTTTATTGCAAGTACCATCATGTCATTTGTATGACACTGGCATGCAGTAGTATGATAGCTATAATTTTGTAGTGCCAGAGATTGTAATTGTACACAGTTAAAAAGACACCTTTTATTCTGTTGAAAGTTTGAATGTACTTTTCTTTCAGAAAGCTAAGTCCTGTGGCTTTTCTTGTCCTTCTTTTACTGTATCTCTGAGTATATATTGCTGTTTAGCACATTAGGTAGCTGAAATCACTTCTCTGTACATCATCTTTGGGTATATGTGACATAAAGGAACACGTATATCAAGGTGGTTAATAATCCAAACTCACAGAGATTCCGGCAGCATATAGAAACAAGCTATAAACGTTACTCAAAAGACACATGTATGGAGCGAAAGTGGGCTCTGAGGCACGCAGGTGTCTGAAGCTGAAAGGATGGAAGTTCTGTTGTGGGTAAATTCTTCGTGGGGAGGTGGGTGGGCACGAGGTGTTGCTAAATGACAGTCAGATCAACGTTGCCATCTACTGGGGAATTGCAGGAGTTGCCAGTTGTGTGTAGCTGGAAAATCCTACTTTCTGATATTTATGTCTGGGGTTTGAAAGCGTGCAGATAATAGCGTGTACAAGGTAGCAGTATATCACCATCTAAAAAAGAAAAGCCTCCTGCCCAATCTCTTTCTAGTTGAGTTTAGAGAAAAGAGGCTTCCAGAAACTGGAGATGGAGAAGATTTCATGGCCTAAGCCTGCTGCTGCTTTTCCCTTTCCCCAGGTAAAAAAAAAAAACACCACTATGGACATTACGTTCAAGCAGTTACTACTGTTCTACAACTTTTCTATATGTTTCTTTGTAAAGTATTCTGTATGACACATTTTTGCTTGTATTCACTTGCTCTGTGCCCAGAACATCTCAATTTCCAATTTAGCCAACCAGTAGTTATATCAAATGGAAGTGTTAGTATGTATCTACTCCTAAGAGCCCCAAAACACTATGAGGAAAGGAAAGTTATGCTTCATCTTCTTTGTTGCATTAACTAGTGTCTTTTAACTATATAATGCAGATAAATTTCTTAGGTATATGTCAAAGATCAGTCTGTTTCTTCCCTTTTAAAGACACAATAAAACAAGTATGTGAAATGACTTTCAAAGGGCTTTTATAATTTAAACAGTTTCAACTTGCTAAACAGCTCAAGCTCCTTCAGCTTTTCCTTTTATCTTACATCTATCCAGGATATATATATGTTGATAAAAGAGGAAAAATACATGTAATTAACAAAAAAATTTGCCAAGCATAAATTAGTTAGAGATTTCCCCCCCCCCCCCCCCACCACATCAAAACAATAAAAAACAG
>VYZW01026653.1:26729-81024 GCA_013401315.1 Balaeniceps rex
TATAAGGATCTCTACAGGCAGAGAAATGCTATGTATGTGTGCTACCAAGACTTGCTGAATAGGGAAGTTCAAAAGCAGAGGATTCAGATCCCAGTGTCTGATTTTAGGGTCAAACAAAATCTTGAACAGCAAAAGAAAAGGAAAAAGGTGTGAAGGTGAGAGGCATGAGGATGTTGGGCAGAGGGGGTAACATAGCAGGAAGGTTGTAGCCAATATTTTTGCTTTTTACTGGTGTGTTCATGGGAGGTTCCACATGTTTTCTGTTACTGGAAATTAATATAATTTTTTCAAGTCAGGGAACTCTGTTGGAAAGCCAATTTGTTACAAGAAACAAAATAGCCAAGACGACTGAGAAATCCCATGAAGAGAGACAGTTTGAAAGCAGATGTCAAAAACCTGCCTTTGTAGGGTCATTAGTTAAGCGGAGCTGGTGTGGTCAAACAGGGTGCTTCCTTCGATAGAAGGGAGCAGTGACGCTGGTACTTACGACAGTCTTCGTCCGATTCGGACGGCTGGGCATTGCCTTGTGGAAGGATTGTCTGGCAGGGTGGAGGTGGAGCTGTATCACTTAACAGCTCCAGTTTTGGTTTTGTTTTGGTTTTTTTTTCCACTCTGTCTTCTAACGCCTAAATGTTAAGCCTTAAAAATTCATTTGCATCTCTCAAGATTTACATCTGTTCTTACAATATGACTTTGTACTGAATGAAGAGAAAGGACAAACCTCTTCCCTACCTCCACTGCAACAGATGTACGAAATTCTTTGAATTAAGAGAATAAATTTGTTTTCAGAAAGACTTTACGTATGTTTTCCTCTGAAAGGTTTTTTGGTGCAGGAAAGGATTTTCTATCTCCAGTTCAGCTAAAATGGACAAATCGGCACTGAGGGCCTGGATTATTAAGGTGTGACTTCAGCATAGATGCATACGTGTTTCAGCAATTTATGCATAATAATAAAGACTAAGCAGATTTAAAAGCAGAAAAAATGACTGTACACTAAGCACAATAAAAGCAAAATAAATCAGGCAAAGTAGAAGGAAGGCAGTTTGTAACAGTAACTCCAATGACAGATGCAAAGATATGTGAGATATCAAAACCACTTTTCTGGTTATGCAGTCACTGAAAATGTAACCTACTAAAAGTAAGAAGTGTGATTTTTCTTGCTTTAATATAGTATATGAAGAAGTTCTGAAATAAATCTTTTAAACAAACTAAGATCTTTCAGTAACAGACAGAATTAAACTGCTGTGCCTAGAAACTGCAGACAAACCAGCAATCTCCAAACAGTTTTTATAGCTCGCAATTCACCAAATGCCAATTGTGGAAATCTCCTTCCTGTCTGTCACTCAGGTTGCTACTGCTGGCATCCTTTTATGGACTCTTACTCCTTCACAGTTGCTACTTTTTTTCCTCAGAAGAGGAGAAAGCCCTCCAAAATTTTCACAGTGAAGCATGCCATATTTTCAGGAACCACTGAGGAACAATCCTGCCTTGAGTGAAATAACACATTTATTTGGGGGGTTTGACAGTCCTCAAAATCCCAGTGGACATCAATATCTAAATGTTAGGGGTTTTGTATAGGTTTTGTAGGTTTGGTCTGTCAGCTTGGCTGTACAACAGCTTTGTTACGTGGCAAGAATTCTCCCCTCCCCGTGTACATCAAGGTTTTTGCTCCTGATCATATTATTTTGTTTAGCTATGAATTTCCGCATGCTGCCTTGGACTGCTGTTGCCCAGCTTGTGATTCTGTTTTTACAAAATCTTGTTAAGCTGGCTCACTGACAGGAATATAGTCAGAGCAGTGAGCCAAATAATATTTTGTATATTTAGCACTAGCCTGCAGGCAGAAACCGCTCTCGTCCTCCCCTCTCTCTCTTGTGCTGCTGCTGCTTCTGTCAGCTCGTGGATTTTGCGGTGAGGTGCCCAGTTGCCCCTTAGCAAAGCTTTCTCTGGGGTATCCTCATTTCTTCACACTAGTTACTCCTCCAGCAGGGTCTGCGAAGCCGTGAACATGTTGGCCTTTGGAATAGATGCCACAAATCAGTCTAGCACTTCTTTCTAATTTTAATGGAGATGAGCTACTAGTTGTAATTTCTTGAATCTCCCAGTTAGGATGTAGGGAGACCATAAATCTTAATGCAACAAACATCCCCAAATCCTATGCTTTGAAGTGAATAGGAGCTCCTGGGTCATCAGCACTTTTGGGAAACAGGCTGCTTAACTAGGTGTCTGAAGCCATTACACCCTTTCTTTTTTTTAAAAAAACTTTGGGCACAGAGTTTAAGGAAACCTGCAACAAAAAAGTTTTAACAGTGTGAGCAACGGCTTTGCTGAACAGCCTCAGAAAAAGCCTGTGGATACTGTAGCATCCAATCTCAGCACTCCTGTGCCAAGCCAAGTGTTTGGTTTTGAGGTTTATTGCATTTATTATTGTTGGTAGATTTGGTTTGGTGGGAGGGATGTTGGGGTTTTGTTTCAACTTTATTATGAAAAAAAAAAAAAAACAACAAGAAAACCTAACCCAAATACCATGTTTATTTTTTAATTCCCTACCTTACATCTTCCCCTTTCAAAACTTACTCTTACTTGGGTATGGGACGTGATATTCTAAGCAATTGCTATAAATGACTACTAAAACACATTTCTTTACAGAGTATAACATAACTAAAAGTATGCAGTATATTATTATGTTCTTATTCTTGCCACCTCATTTTTGTCTTACACTGAAAATTCAATTTGTCTCCATAGGTGAATAGTGAGTTAATCATGCTGTGTGCTGTTACTTGAAGTGAAGGCTTTGTTTGGGAGGACTAGTACAGTTTTCCCAGGACTTAAGCTACATAAGCAATATATTGAAACATAGATGAGAAATAGACTGATTCCTGAAAAATCCTTGCAAGTCACCTAGGGAGGGAGGGGAAGAATCATGAAGGTAGTACCATGGCTTATCATCTATTAATGGATAGTATCATGGCACAAATGTTTACATTTTACCTCAGGGTAAACTCCTCAGCCTTTGTTGGGTGTTTTTTGAGGGCTGACTCGTCCTGCAGGCAGCCTTCAGCACCCTGCCTTGTTGGGAGTAACAGCCTGCACGGCATGGGATGTGTGTTTTGATGGCACAGCTGTGCTTTGACCACAGCACTTTGTAATCTCATTGTGGGGAGGTGCTCATATTGTATCAGGTGGTTATTCTGTCTAAATAATATTGCACTGAACCTTTGGGGCATTCACAGTCACTTGAGCACTGCAAAGAAGTAGGTAAGAGCTGAACTACCCTAGTAGAGGAGGCAAGGGGCATTCTCTGTGCTGGGAAGTATGGTGCTTCGCTATTGCTTGTAAACCTGAGCATTATTTGTGTCGGGTCCTTGGCAGGTTGCAATGGAAAGATCAGCAATCTGAGTTCCCCCCTTGTAACCACACGATCTGGACCTTCACTGGGTGGTGGTGGTTTTTGCCTTTGGTGGTGGGTCCCTCAGGGTGGTGGCTTTGCTGTCCAGAGGCCCCAGGGTGAGGGTACTTGTGTCCTAGAGAATGACCCTGGGCTGGCTTCACTGGCAAAGGCTCTGCCAGTTTGAGTGTCAGTAAAGCACAGCCTTCGTGCACTTGTGACCTGGCAGACGAAGCAGGTGTACCTGCGAAAGGGTATTGGCACAGCTCAGAGGCGCCATTTCACCAATACAAAGCCTACGTGGTTTCTGATTCTGCTTTTATACCTTAGTCAAAACAGTGCTGTAGAAAATGGCATGTATGTCCTGAACTCCATTTCCATGTTCTTTTCCTACTGCAGATGCTGTATCACTGGTGTGCAATAAATATCTTCCTCGTTCCTTTTTTACCTGCCACTTACTTTGCAGGACTTTGTCATTTACTGTCCTTCTACCCTTGTTAACATGGTTTTGTGCAGGTGGCTCATCTGTTGCTCACAGCTTCCGGGGGCTGTTCTTTGATTAACACTTTAGCAAAGCCATCCTGTCTCTCCGTTCGTGCTCCAGCAAAGCCCACCCATGGTGCCTGAAGTATTTTTCTGGCATTACCAGTCTAGTCAAACCCCACATCAAAGAATTTGGAGGCTTGCTTCCAAAAACTAAAGCAGAGTGTAAGTGGGTATTTCCCTCAATGTTACCGCTTGAGAACATCTCATGCTTATTCTGAAGGCAGTTTGGGTGTAGCCTGTGGGCTTCAGGATTATTTTAGATTTTTTCTTTTTTTTTCTGTGATATTCTTACAGTTCCTTGCAGCATTGTATGCAACATATAGCATGGTGGAAAATGTGTGAACCTGAGTGTTTCTTTCATGCTATGTTTCATCGATTAGGAGTGGTTTAAACATGCAATTACATGGTTCCTAAAAGATTAGGAGTCATATTCTCTTTTTTTTTTTTTAATTTTGTTTTCCCCTCTGTCCTTTGTTTCTTTGAGTGTAATTACAAATGGTAGAACAGGGTTTAAGACGTCTTCTGGAAGGAAGTAAATGCAAACATTTTAAATTCCAAAATTTTTAGATATAAATTCCTAATTCCGTAGTATTCTTACATCAGTTTATTAGGAAAATAAAACTTAAGTTCAAAATATCTACCTTGATTATTATGGCAAATAAAAGAGGAAAACAATTTACTCAGTAAATTACATTAATTTGAAGTATAGGTTCTTCCAAACATTTATAATCTTCTCATAGGCATCAACTGAACTTTATTTTTAAGCCTACATGCGTCATACATCCCTTTTTCAAAAATAAGCATTTCTTTTGCTTTGAAATTTTAGGTGAATTGTAACATCAAATATAATTAATCAACCTGAGGACTCTGAAGGGAAAAAATTAAGTAAACCAAACCAGATATGTGATGCTTACTCTTTAAAATAATAGAGAGGTCAACAGAGCGTTTGGTGCCAGAAGTGGAAGTATGTGTCTGTGCATCCATTCTAGAACCGAGCAATCATTCTGGCCTCAGCTCAGGGAGGGACGGCATCCCTGCTCTGGGCAGCCTTTGGTACTTAGGGACCTCAAGTTAAGCATGCATTTCAAATGCTGCATAAAATAGAGCTCTTTGTGTGGCACGTTCCTAATTCAGACTCTGCTAATTACTTTTCCTGTTGTTTTTGGTCTTGCCACATTCTTAATGATGTGATATATTTTTATATATATATATTCCTTGCTGACTTCAGCAAGTTCACCTTAGGGTAAATCAGCATCTCATCTTCCCGAAGGTGATGCTTTCTTATTACCTTGGGGTGGGCTCTGTATGTTGTTTATGCTGAGAGAGATTGCCTGCACTGCAAACAAGCCCTGAGCAGGCTGATGGAGGAAAGCGATCGTCTGCTGGCTCTGGTGTCAGGCCTGGTCAGAGGCAGCAGGCAGGACCTAGGCTGGGGCTAGTGATACACACTGTGGCCCAGAGGAGCTTTCACAAATTTCCCTAAGGGTGGAATTGCTGCAGCTGCTCTGATACTGGGGTCCCCAACAGCAGAGATCAAAATTAGCTTGTGTTTACCCAGAAATGCTATAATTTCAGCTTTGGTTGCAGGGTTGGCATCACCTACAGATAATGTGCATTTCCTGAGAGTTCAAATATCTTGGACCCTTCCCCACAAAGCTCTCAGCCATTACTTAAGTGGATTCAGTTCCCCTCCTGTGCTCTTTAACAGCTGCCACATGTCAGAATTTGAACTGAGCCCATCAAAGTTGAGATAAATGGTAGGCAAGCCATTGGGAGAAACCTGGCTTGACTTGGCACATGCGGGCCAGCTTCATGAGGTTAAGGATGCTGTTAGGCAGAGGGTAACAAAGACTGTACTGGTTTCAAAAGACAGTGCTTGAACCAGGAAGGCAAGATGGTTGTAGAGCATTGCCTGAATGACACCCAAAGTGACGGAGGACACCTGCCCACATGCTGCAGGCACACGTGCTCTTCACATCTCACTGCCTGCAGTGCAGAATGCAAACAGTAGTGCATTCGTATGTATTTTGTATGTTACACCAGCACGTGTATATATCTACATGCAAACTGTATTTCTGATGGAGCTCTAGTGTATGGCTTGTCCATTTTCTGAAGATTTAAATATTACTCCCTTGAGCCTGTACCCTGGCATTTTTGGTCATACAACTAGGAAATCAAAGTAGATTTGCAGGAGGTACCAGTAGTTACTTGACTTGCTGCTATTCTTTGAAGGCAGCTGTAACCAGTCACACAAGCATCGCAGCACAGCCCTCAAGATACTGCCACCATCCCCTAGAGTTGTCCTCCTCCCTCTGCAAGACAATCTATCTGACGCCTGAAGCTCTGGACCTTCATACGTGTCTTCTCAAAGCCGAACTTCCAGTGAGAGGAGGGTGGGCATGTGAGTCATGTGGTCATGACAGTGGTCATGTGAGCAGGTGAGATTTAAAAAAGAGCAACGTCGTGTAAACCATTGTGCCATGATGGCTGCAGTCATGTTTGTGAGGAACAGCACCTTTGGAGTAGTGCGGGGGGCCTCATTTCAGAATGCGCTTGATTACTTTTATGAGAGTCATTTGAAGTCGATTGCACGGACACAAGGGCATTTTGAATCGTTTGCAACGCAGTCATGAGACATCTTTGGGTGGCACTCTGCTTCTGCTCTTTTCATTCTCTTGAGAAGAAAGTCAAGTGAACAGATGAAACTCGCCGTGTAGAAATGGCAGGGAAGGGCAGGGGAATCCCATATTAGCCAATATTCAAATTAATAAACTGCTTTGTAATTTCATAACTATATTCATTTATTGGCTTTTGCATCAGAAATAGAAAGGCTGCCAGGCTTTCTTCAAGCTGACAACTAAGAGTAATTATGATCGACAATCATCCAGTTTTTTGTTGGCTGCTGAAATCAAATGGACCAAATACTGCCAGTACAGCCTTGAGCTGACAGAAATAAGTTTAAAGCTGAAAACCTTCCCAGGACAGGAGGACGTATTTGACACAATTTTACTAGTGGCTGGGCACATACATGCTGGCCAATTGACCAGGCTGGAAAGATAAATATATATTAAAAAAAAAAATTTGTAAAATGCTTAAGTCAGAATTTTTTTAAACAACAACACAAATCCTTGTTATGTGTTTTTTAAAGTTGCATTAAAACAACAGTTAATACAAGGGAAAATTTCTGTGTCAATAGGCTAAGAACAATCAGTATTTTCCAGAATTTTTATTTCAAATTCTAATGGAAATCACTTGTGGTTTGGTTTTGGGTTTTTTTAATTCCATTTTGTGTGCGATTTTTAAGCAAAAGACCTTTTTTTAGTGGCTGATGACGAAAGCAAAGTTGTTCTTATCTATTTTGGTTCTTCAAGAAGTATGAAAAAGAAAGTTGAAATGGTGAAAACTAAAGTTGTTTTGGGTGAGAAGATGTATGGAAGACTTGTCTGAATGTGTGGTTAAATTAATTCTTAAGATGCTACTAGATGTAATGTCTGGATTGTTTGAACTAGGATATCTACATGGTTGAGATTAGTCTTAGCTACTACTTTTTATTTCTCTTTGTATGGCTTTTATAAATTTTGCAGGTGTTGTTTAAAAGAACTAAAAGATTTAACTTGGAAATATCTCTGAAGTTCACAACTAGAGAGGATCTCTCTCAAAGTTTTCCATGAGATGCACCAAGCTATTTAAATACATGCTGCCAATTTCTGTGCTCCGTGATTTCAATACCAGGATTGTTTTCATGACCTAGTAATTTAAGCAGGTTTACAACTGAGTGGCCTTATTTTGCATATAAGATTACCAACGAGGAGCAAAAGCTGCTCCTAGTTACTCTAAAAGGCTTGGCTTCTGTCTTGGTCTTTTGAAGGTTACTTTAGCTGAGAAGGACTCCAACAAAAACAACAGCCTAACTTTGCAAGACATTTTCGTCTGAACTTGTAATTAAAAATGCGTAGTCTGCTTCTCTCCCTGTGCGGGAGGGAAATAAATCTTCTGCTTAAGATGGCTAGTATATCTGGTGCCACGTATCGGGTTGTCTCTACAGGTCCCTGTTAAAGTAGAGTTGTAGGCTTATTAGCATCCTATTAATATGTGCATAAAATGTAGTCTGTGTCTGAGCCCAAATACACAAGCTGGGAAATCAAAGAGAAATCCTTCACACCTTTTGCTGGCTTCATCCTGAACTTTTATTTATCTTAAAACAACTTCCTTAAGAGAATTTCCTCTTCTAAAGGAAACACTTTTCTCCTTACTTAACAGGAGAATACTGCATTGAATTATTTTTGGAGCGACACAGTCACCATTGAGAAAGAATAGTTTTAATCATGAGATATGAATCTTAATTTTGACTTGTGTAAAATAATATATTTTTAAAAGTATTAAACTGTGTGGAGGTTTTTTCTTTATAGGTAAAGGTTAGAGAGTAAGTTCCCTTGTATTTTACCAAATGTTTAGAAAGAAAGGACTGCAAAGGCTGAACTGTGTTAGAAGTTTTGTGTTATTTATATGAACAATAGTAGTATACTTGTTTCTGAGTACTTTACTGCTTCATATATACTGCAAAATTACCTCTAAAACTTGGGTTGGTTTAATACTGACTTAGATAATGCAGTGGAAAAACCTTGTGTTTAGCACTCATCGCAATTTAAAATGACTTCTGTTTAGCTTATGTTAGTAAGCAGGCAATTTAGGCTGAATTAATATGTCGCTATTAAACTGAAATAAGAGGTTTGTACAAGTTTAAAACTCAGTGTTTAAGTGTTTCCTAGCACAACCTGGTGCTCAGACAGAGACTGTTCTAGTCGTAAAGTCATGTAGACCGAAGCCTGAAGCTGAAGCACTGTCTTTTTCCAAGGTAGATAAACACCTTGTTAATTTTGTCAGGCAGAAAAAAAAATGCTTCCCAAGTACTGTACTCATTCTTTTATATTCACACTGCATTTAGGAAATGTAGTAAGTAGGTTTTTTTCAGCTTATACACGTCTCTCTCAATATTTTTCCCTGCATTAGTAGTCAGGCTACCACTTGATTATTACTATTTTTTAACCTGCGATGCTGTGGGAGTCCAGCAGCAACTGGCTGAGGAAAAGTGCACTTCCTGACTCTTCTTGGTCCAAGGTGGTTTGAAAAGTTATGCCTGAGAGCCTGGCCTGGGCTCCAGAATCATTGAAATGAGTTGTCAGGAATTGTGGCACTCTGTGCACGGGGGAAGGATGCAGATCACAAGGTGTAACTGTTGCCGGAATGGGAATCGTATCAGGGTGGCATTTGTGTAAAGCAAACTGAGAGTTGCAGGTGGGAAGGGGATAGGATAGACCCTTGCATATGGTGTTCTGCCTGGTGCCTAGCAAAATCTCAAGTCTGCCTCATGCACTGTTAGAAATTGTTTAAAAAAAAAAAATTATGGAATTTTATTAAAGCTTGAGGGTTGAGAAAAACTTCATTTGGCAATGGAAGCTGAAGTGTGTGTTTTTAAAATCAGAATAGCTATTTATTTCCTTTAAATAAGTCTCATCTCAAAAGTAGTTTCCAATGGCTTTATGTTGTTCAAACCTCCAAGAATCTACTTTTGTATGTATGTTCAGTATTTTTTATTTAAGAAACATTTTTCCCCTTTATTTTCCTGACTTGCAGCCGCTAGCAAAAGTGTCTCCTGAATTGCCTGCAGCCTGATCCCCGCTGGTAACTGCTCTGGGGCAGAACCAGCACAAGCAGCCTCCAGGCAAGCTCTTCCCACACTCGTGTGCCAATGGGTCTGGAGGCCTGTGTGGAAAACTCACTGTATCCAATTACTAAGTTGTCATTCAGATTTGTAAAAGTATGCTAATGCTTCTTTTTACAGGGGTTCCTCACACATTATTGCTCAGGGCTTCCACATTGCTGTTTCCCGCTGTACGTTAATGTCAAATAAATACACGGGTGACTGGAAAAGATAGGCTTCCTCTGCCTGGGCCTGCACACACAAAATGGTTGAACTTTTGTAGCCTTGTCAGCGGTGTCACGGGGACCTCGAAGCCTAAAAAGAAACACCAGCTCAAGTTTTCTCCTTTTCCAGTATCCTAAGCTTGTTTAAAGGGAATAATTTCCCCAGTGAGTTGTATATGTGGATATAAAGCCAATCAGATTAATATGGAAATGAAATTAAAAAAAATGCAATTTTTTTTTCTGCCCAAGATCTCTCTATTGAGCAGACCACATTTGTTGGAAAGAATAGGTCAGCTGAGCTCTTTTGTTGTAAAGGCCTGTACGTGCCTAATTGCACTCATGTTCATTGGCAGGCATGTCTGCATGGACATGGGGGGCCCCGGAGTGTTTTGGGTATAAAGCAGGAAAAGAGCAGTGGTGATGAAAGAAAGTGTATTCAAATAAGTGACGGTGGCTGCTGACAAACTTTAAATCACCTTTATCCCTGCCAATTTTAACTGGAAATACTTGAGATACATTAAAACACTTATATTTATGTAGCAAAAGTCTTTAGAGCTCATTAGCTCAGACCTGCAATGTACTTTGAAGCGAGCCTCCAGTTGTCCCCCCTTGGCACTTGGTGGCTCACACCATGGAGCAGGGTTGAGGACAGACAGATGGATGGAGGATGCGCTTCACCTCGTGCGTGCCAGCTGCTAGCGGATGTTTCAGTCCACAGATCCAGATTAGAGGTAGCCCAAAGTAAAAATCCCAAACTGGACGCTGGGTCGTTCAGCTTCCACTGTGCTGTGCTGGTTGCTAATGTAGACATGGCCAGAAATGTGCACCCAGAATCTGCTCATTTCATTGCTTTTAAAGTGTCTGCAGTGCATCTTAGGAGGTGTGAAATTCTTGATCCCATTGAGTCATTTGTACTGATGGAGTCTGTAAAACTCTATTAGGACTTAAAATCTTTGGCTCGGGTATGTAATGCATTGATGTGTGAGCAAATAACAACTCATTTTTAATCTTGACAGCTATTTATTTTTAGCAAATAAAATAACCTACAGGCTGCAGGCCTGGATGTGCCAGTCTGTATTAAAAAATAAAAGTCTGTAGGAGCAAAGGATGGCAATTTGGGAATTTTTCCTCAGGTGCTTTCTTCAGAAGAATAAATTTCGGAGAATATTGAGGAGGAAGGGGGAAAAACTGACTGCAGGGGAACTGAGAGTAGGGTTCTGCTCTAGCAGAGGACCCGCTAAGGTCTGTTTCTCTGCTGGATGCAATGGGTATTACGAGAAAACCCCCACAAAGTACGTTCGCTGTGAAGCAAGGCATGTAAACATGTGCTTTAATGCTTCAAGTTGACTGCTTTTCTGAACCCAAATCTTGCAGTTGCTCTGTGTAGGAATGTATATATCCAATAGATTATGGAGAGTGGAAGCAAGTGGGCATATACAGCATAGATCTACTTTGCTCCGCTCATTGCCTGCAGATGCCCAGGCTTTGACTGTCTGTGAGCTGGCATCGCTGGAAACTGGGGCTGTAAAAACGTAGTGTGTGACCTGTTGATCTCCATGGTGTCTCCTGGTGTTTCTGTTTTACAGTCCTTTTACATCTCTCTAGTCTTCTCAGTGCTTGAATTACTGGAATGCAGCACTGAGCTCTGGGATAAGGCAGGTGAAATGGTTGTAAACCAACAAGGAAATTAAAGCTTTTTGCTCCTCTCCTGAACCATTTTGGATTTCAGTAGGGTTATTAGCATGACAGGGTTATAGCTGTATTTAAAGGAACATGAAATGTGCAATACCATGTGTAGGCTGATGTTTCAGTTGTGACCGTGACAGTTGCTTATTAACACCTAAATATCAATACAGTGCTGGTAGATATCTGTGAATCTTTTCAACCAGCCACAGCAATGCAGTGAAAGGCAAATCTCATGTCTACATTTTACTTCCTTTGTGAGACCAGGCTCTGACTTCTAGAATTTATAGCCACTTTCAGTCAGGTGCTCACTTAATCACGTTTTTATGCTTTTTTCCCCATTTTGCAAATAATTGGCAATGAGAAGGGAAAATCCTAAAGGGGAGGACGGTAGGAAATGAACAGGGAAAAACAGTAAATGCACTGTCTGCCCCTTTCTCAACCTATTTTTGAGTTTAGTTTATTTGGGGCTTATGAAGTAGCACATTGCCTTTCCCATGCAGGGAGAAACTGGGCACCTGGTGACTGAAGATTATGTATGTTACCTGAATTTTTCAATTCCTTTGACAGCTATCCTTGCAAGAATGCCAGGTGCAAATCTCAAAGTATTAAATATCATTCCCTATTTAAAGTAAATATTAGTGGTTTATAGCAACTTGCAAGCTAAAAGAAGTAGAAGAAAATAAGTGTCCAGTTGACCTGAGTAGCTTTTTGTTCTGAGGTCTTTGTTAGCGTGGACTTACCTACATTTATAAGGAGTAAATGCTAGCATATACTTAGCTAGCATGGAGAAGAAGAAACAATGCTATCTGGTTTAGTAGTGCAAGAGGTACCATTGAGAGTTACTGCTAACAAAAGCTGTTCTTACTGTTTGCATGAATATTATGCTAAATCTAAACAGAAACCTTGCACTGCTGAAGAACAACTGATGTGAAAAACTGTTGTCTCTGACACCGTGGTGTCAGATGAATGGGGGCAGTGAGCTAAACAAGTTCCTCCTCTGGGTTTGTGCCTCAAGACGGCTCTTACAGCTTCATCTCTGGTCTCTGGGGTGATGCCATGTTCCCACCTTTCCCCTTTGACCAGCACTGACAGATCTGTCCTTTACTTGGCAACGTGCTCCCACTAAATGTGTAAGATTTTTTTTATATACCTCTCTCATTTTAAAATGAAAATGGCTATCAGGTTTGCAACAAATAATTTCTTAATACCCAGAATGTGAACCTCATTTGCTTGGGAAAACAGAACAGTGTGAACCTTATTTCTTTAGCAAAACACACAAAAAACCCAGGCCCTCTGACTATAATACATTCAGTGACCTACAGCTTGAATGATGGATACTGTATGACGATTTTTTTTTCCTGGGGAATTTAAAGTTTGACTTTCTTCATGAGCTCAAATATAATGTGAATTTTTCACAAGTGTGTGAGTCTAGATAATTCTCCCCAATCTCGTTGCATGGGATTCCTCTTAACATTTGCTGCTAAAAGTTAAGTATCTCTCCTAAGCTAGTCATCTAAGACACCACCTCCCCCATATGGCTGCTAGCAATGCCAGGGTGATTCATCTCACCTGTTTTACTCACCTATCCTAGAATGGGATAAATGGCAATCTGGAGGCACTTATCTCTCTTGCTTGACTACAGGAGGAGCCTAGATGACTGGCTTTGACGAGCCACCTGATTTGTAGGTGGCTATAGACCAGGAAGACTACCTCTTTTGATCTCAGTGTATAAGTTGTGGTTTTCAAAGATGTTTTCTTAGTGCTGAAAGGATTGCTTATATATATATATATATATGCACATAGTTGTACAAATAATACTGCCTTTCTTTCTTATTATAGTTGGTGTTTTGTGTATGGATTTGTGTACACTTCAGTGATCAGTACTTAAGTCTATAATTTTGTGTCCCAAATTTCTTTTTGAGAAGTAGTAAGACAAAACTGAAATGTGTGTATGCAGACACAGTAGTTCCCTTCCTGCAGAGGAACAGGGCAGCTCTCGTTGTAATGAGAGAAACTCCCACCGGTTTGGTACATGGGAAAGGTCAATCTATGCTAATCTCAAGCAGAATAAATAATCCTCATTATGAAGATTCAGTAAGTGTCCACCATAGCTGTACCCTTTTGGCTATGAAGGAGGCTGTCTGAACTCGCACGCATTCATGGAGCTGCGTGCCAGCAGAGCCCAGCTCGATTCAATACTGTGATAGGTCTAGACGTGTGGCAACGGACAAGCTGGCTGTGCCTAGGTTTCCCCGTGTGTAGTGTTTTTCTGTATTGCCGAGGAACCTCAGTTCTGCAGTGCTCCTGTCCTCCAGCATGCCAGGCAACAGTGGTGCAGACCCTTCAGCACTTGGTTCCCTGCTGAGCCGAGAGGAACAGGCCAGGTACTGAATTTCTGTACCTTGGTGTCTACATGGTCTCCTTGAAGTGCTGAGCTGCAAAGCAGCAGCGGTGAGAACTTAGTGCTGTCACAGTAGTCGGTGTGTGCTAGCCACTTCCCATGACATGAGCACTGGCCAGGTGAGCTGTGGATACGCACAGGGACCATGGGATTTTTCTGAATTATCTTTTTCAACTAGGCTGCCAATATCTGGGAACCGTAAGAACACCTCTATACTGCACACCTGTATGGCAGTATCAAGATGTACATTGCGAGGCTTAAGGCATATAGCTGGTTATTCTTTGAAACTCGTCAGGCAGGCATCCCGGGAACTCTGTTGCAGAGTTTATCCCGCTGTCGCTGATGTTTTTCAGTGCAGGTTGTGGGGGTTGCTGCATGCAGAGACTGCACATGAACAGCTCTGGCAGGCTGTCAGAGGAGCAGGAGTTGGGAGCTTTGGTAAGAACTGCTGGCAGGGGCGGCGTAGGGAGCCAGAGGATAGCTGGCTGGGCACACCTTTGCCAACAGCCAGTGGGGGTTTAACATAAAGTGCTATTGGAAACTAACTCACTAATCTGCTGATGTTCACTTTGATTTTTTTGAAATGGCAGAGACGGGGGAAAAAAACATGAAATTATTAAAAATGAAGGAAAATTAAAGAGAGAGAAGCATGTCTTGAAGGCGGGGAGTCTGACCTGACATGGAGAGCTCTGAATTAGCACAGTCACGGCCTGCTTTCCTTATTTTCTTGTAATGCCAAAAGCATCAAGAAATGATCAAACATCAGCTGATGATGTTTTGGTTAACTTTCATCTAGCAACGATGGTGGAAGCAGAAGTGGCACATGAGAGCACCTTGGCTGTTGGTGGTTGAAAAGGCAAGGTTAATTTAGTGGAGTTGAGTGGATTGTTCCACCCATACCATGTTATATCGTGACACACACTGGAAAGAACTCTTGGTTCTCTGGGCTGAATTCTTGCTTGCCTCCAATTTTTGCAGTAGTGTAACGCTGCAAAAGTACTTCTTCATTTTGGCAAACCAGTGGCAAAGTGGCAAAATCTTGGTTTGGGAGATTCCAAGCTGCTTTTTTTTTTTTATTATTTTACAATCTTAAGATGCAAAAATAAGAATCTAGTTTGTGTCACATTTTAATAGAACTCTGTACTTTTACCCTAATAATGTGAGACACAATCTGTGATTGACTTTAAAAGGCTTGGATAATTTATTGAGGTTCTTTGGATAGCAGATACAAAATATCTTACAGTGGATATAAGGATCTCAAAATTGCATATATTTTGTGGAATGTTTTTGGCTGAAGTAGAATATATTTTTATGCGGTTCTTTATGAATTATTTAAGGTCTTGGTTTAATTTTAAGAACTATATCCTTTTCACTCTGTTCTACTCAGAATATTTTCTCCATGAGCTGATTTTCCGACATCAGCCATTGTGTTGTGCATTCTCCTCCAAAAGAGAAGTTGAAAAGGAGAGAGAGACAAAGAGGGAAGGGATCACAGTATCTCAATTTTATTTTCTTTCCTGAAAAGTATTCTCTTTGGACAGACAGTAATTGTAGTTTCTAATGACACAAACTTGAAGGGAAACAGAAGACAACTACAAACAGGTTTATGGGCCTATCAGCAGGAATATGTGGCTACAAATTGCTGAGTAAATGAAACAGCCTGTTGTTTCCTAAGCCTGAGTTTGTGAGTGTTATGCCAAAGTATTTGAGGAGGAGCTAGAGCACCAGGCGGTGTAAAGGATACCTGCTGGGTCCTAATTGGTGCCCACTGTTGTTAATGGCTTCCTGTGGCTGAATGTTTACTTGTCATTTGTTTTGTGCTTTGTTTCCCAGCTACTGGAAGGAAAAAAAAAATACTGACCAAAACTTTATTTTGCTTTTAAGTGGACATCCCTGGACATCAAGTGCCGCGCTGCAAATCGTCTCCCGATGCTAAGTACCTCGAGTTTATTCCTCAGTCCTGTAATTATCTGGTATGCTTCAAATGTTACATTTGCTTTGGATATTGCTTCTGAATTTGGAAAGTTATCTGATTTATTACAATACATTAATTATATAGCTGAGAAAAATATGCAATATAAACGTCTGGGGCTTTGTCTACTGCAGGACTTTGCATGGTTAGGCATTTAAAAATTACCTCAGATAATACCAGTCTATTTTTAACCCTCTGTTTTCCTAAAAAGTCTGTTTCTCCCATAAATCTCAATTTTTGTGGGATACCTGTGAGTGGTCTGTGAAAGATGAGGAAGAATGAAACTTTGCATGCTCAGGACTTACCTACAAATGAGTTCCTGCATGTGACCCAGATGCCGTCTTCTTTAGTGGTGTTTTTTCCTGTTCAAATCCAAAGGGACTAAAAAAAATAAATATCCAGGTCAATGTTTCAGACCCTTTGCTTGTTCTGTCCTCCGTCTCCCTAACAAGACGGCCTGTTAGTGCCAGCTACGGTGTGAACACCTCCCTGCTGGGAAAAAGGAGTGAAACTGCTATTTTTAACTAGGCCACTGAACAGTTTGTGGTAAACAAACGTGTACACACATTACTGATCAAGAAAGAATTAGAACTAGTGAAAACATCCTAATCCCATAATCTTGAGTCATCTGCATCTCCTACACTGGGTTGTGGGATTGAGGGTTTTTTGAGTGGTGTTGGAGGAGATTTAGTTTCAGTAATCTTAGAGAGGAATGCAGACTTCTGAGAAAAAATACCTGTGTATCAATTTAGCAATTAATTCCTACTCTGCATATCTCTGCTTGAAGAAGAACTTTTAGCTATTTGCCCTCTGTTCACAGGGTTATATAGCTTGATATACAGAAACATAATATAATTGAAAAGAACTGAATCAGTTTGTTAGTGATAAGGTTATGTTTGAGAGCCGCTTCTGTGGCAGTAATATGTTAGATTTCAGTCGGTGTTTGAGATGCCCTCAGAAGCAAACCAGACAATGTGGGAGAAGGTTTCAATGAACTACGGAGCACTTTTTCTGGGGACATAAATCTAATTCCTTTATTACCATTGACTGTCATTTCAGCTCTGTTTCACATACGTATCACTTTCATATGCATTTGGCTTGTACACCTTGCAGACGCGCTGTCCGCAGAATATTATCTCGTGCTATTTTGTGATACCACACCAGATAACACCATCTAGAGATCTCCTTTATCGGGCACCGAGTCTAGAAGCTACTAAGAGTTGAAGGAAATTTCACTCAGTGTAGGAGACTGGGATTTAGATATTGAGTTCCAGATATCTAATCTGTACTTAACTGGGTACTGGAGAGAGGGAAGGAAGATGGGCCTAAAATTGTTCTTGACAGGCAGCCAGGCAGATTTCCACTTTGCAGGCTGATCTCAGGGAAAGCACATCTAACTAACATGGGAGCCCTTTTCTCTAATTCCTCAGGGGTCATGATCTCTAAGAAAAAAGAAGCATCTAAGCTGCCTCCCCCTGAGTAGGAGGATGGTGATCAAAAAAACGGAGGGAGGAGTAAACAGATTTACCCTTTGAAAAGAAGCTTAGTATATTTTAGGGTATTCTCATTCCTAACTATGTTTCTAATACATCTCCTGGCATTTAACCAAGGTATTTGCTATTTTTTTCATTTGTTTTATTGTTGTTATTGAGTATTAAATAATCTAGTATTTTTATGTTCTCTCTCTCTCTCAGGTTGCAGGACCACAGAATAAACTAATTAAGTGTGCCGTCTTAAAGAACCAAGAGGACTGTGAAAACTTTTGGATGCTGATTCCACAGGGCTGTCACAGTTCACAGCTCAAAGAAAAAGCTGAGGATATAAAATCAAAAAGTTGGGTTTCTTACACACTTGGTCATATCTGAATATTTAAGCAGTTTAGATTTAAAAAAAAAATAAAAATCCCAAACCTAAACTGATTGCAAAAAATGGCAGCAACAAGGCAGCAAGAAAGGAAGTGCTGCATGAGTGTGTAACTCATTAAAACCAATGCAACTGTGCTCATTTGTGTCACCTAAGACTCAAGCCCAGCAATATGGTGTTATCGCTTTAGAGTCATTCTTATTTATTACTTTTTTTTAAGCTTGTTAAACAAAAAAATCCCCAGGTTCTAGAAAAAAGAAAACTGAGGCACATCTCAAATAGAGATATGAAACACCAAAATCCAAAGTAATCTTCTCTCAATTATTTTAGTAAAAAAGAAGCCTGTATGCCAGAGTATGTAGAAAGTCTGATTAGTTTGCCCAACATGTTTTCTGAACAAGTGGTTTTCACGATTGACTGTAATACAGTATTAAACTGATTATTCACATACAGTAATCTTTGGGTTAGGATGAGAAATACCTTGACTTTTGGTTGTGATAATTTATATATCACTTGCTCATTTTGATCCTCTTAAAAGTCATTGTAATATGCAGATTGTGTTCTCGGTCTTTGTCGCCTTGCTCCTCTCTTAACATTTCCCTATTTATTTTATGCCCTTATGCTGTTTTGTACCCTAATTTTTGCCATAATCCTGCAAATATGTATTTGATTCACTGCAGCTATTCCATTAATCTAAACCTGCCTGTTGAATCAAGACTGCCAGATCTATGAATTAAGGGAAAAGAGTATCAATTGATTAAAACTGATCCCTTGATTTGTACAGAGATGTCTCAATCTCCATCAGTAGATCTGGAGCATAGATTACTCGGCACTTACACTCTTCTTACAGTATAAAATATCTTGTCTTACACAAATCTATGAGTACTATGATATTAAGAAATTTAAAAAAATAATAGGGATAAATGCTAGTCTAGAAACTGAGTACCTGACTGTTGGAAAGCTGTTAGAATTGAATCATTTTTATTCCTTTCACAAGCCAGCAGTAAAATTCTGAATATGGCTTTGTTTTGACTTCCTGTGCCTTTGTAAGAACCAGTACGGAGCAGCCAGCCATTGTTTCTCTAAGCCAAAGATGTGGGCAGCTGAAAAAAGTAAGCAATTTATATTATAGTTAAATAAAACACTTGTGCTTTCAAACAGCGCTACTCAGACTAGAATTATGTCATCCAAAGTAATTTCTCCCTGTGTCTGAGCTGTGCTTGGTAGGGGACAATAGCGGAGGCAGCAACGGTGAGCTGGTCTACTCTGGCAGGAGACCCACTGCCTCAGTCCTTGTCAAGGACCTGCCTCTGTACTTTAAGTGCTTATACAGGCAAAATAATTCTTTTGCTGATAGATTTTTCCTGAAAAGAATAAGTTCTTCCAGTAGAACAGCATTTTTGCCTGTCAAGCTGTGTCTTCACTGTGGTTTTGCTGGAGTAGTTGTCTCCCATGGTGTTGGAATAGCTCCCTGCCTTCCCCACATTATTTTTAATTTTATTTTTATATTTATTTATTTTTACGACTGCCTGTCAAGGTTTAGAGTGTCGACCTAGCTTTAGGAACATGCTCATCGGGCTTCCCAGTTCTTTGTAACTTCCCAGTTGTGAAGAATGAGAATTAACACCCTTGTCTTTTTGTTGGAGGGCTCAGGATGATCCTTTCATTTTACTGTGAATTTGAGAGTGAACTCCTGTCCATCTGCATACCACGGGAATAACAGTGTGCCATATGGTGGGAAGGGACTGTAGGAAGTTAGAGGAGAAAAATATTAATTATTCAGGCAATGTTTTCCGACTAGGGACATTCTGTGTCAGATTCAGGGACCTGCTGCTGCTGTTAGGGGGAAGCGAGAGAAAGCTATAGCAAAGAGCTTTGGTGAAGGTATCCAAGTTTTTGATGCTCCACACACAAACTAAATGGCATGGAAGCAGGGAGGGTGAGGGTAGACAAGTGGAAGAGGAGTGACACAGAGATAGGGAGGATGCAAATGCTTAGAAGAAGCTTTATTGGCATTTCCCCCTATCTGCTTGGTAGAACATCTTCCTTTCCAGCTCATTATTGCCAGATGTCCTGTGCGAAGGTGCTGTAGACTGAAAATGCAAAAAGAGCATGTTTAAAGGTCAGTGATGAAGAATGCTTGAAGAGATTCAATAGTTCTTCCAGTTCCAATTATATTAATCAGGGTGATTGATTCTGCTGTCCGAAAACTGTACAGGTAGAAAACACTTTTCAAATAAGCTGGCAATGAAAACTGCTTGGCTGAAAGAGCAGCAGGGTATCAAGGAAAGCAAAAAATATCTCCCATTTTTACTTCAGGCCCCTTCTCACCTCCTCCTCTCAAACCCACTTGTTTCCCCTCTTTGTGTACAGTTCACCAGCTGTGCCCTGAGCGATGAGCTGGGGTGGGCCGCGTTCCTCACACCTCTGTGCAATGCACACATCGCTCTCCCAATCTGCCAGACTTAGCAGTATTTCTTGGGCCAGACTGTCAGGTTGCTGAGGATAACTGAGGGTTTAATTTGCAGTTTGCATTCTTTTCCTAAGTACTGCATGGTCTGGAGAGAAGTCAAAAGCAGTCGTATGATTATGAACTCAATGGTTCCATCCATCTATCTTTTAATTTAATAAAGTCAGATCTGTCCAAAAGGTATTTCACATGTTGGGCACACAAAGCTCATTTATATTGCAAGAGACAAAAATAACATCCTGTTCCTAGAGGAATGAAAAATGTGGTGAGCCTCAGTCTCTTCCTGCCAAATTAAATATTCTGATCTTAAATCCAGACTTTTTTTATTGCATATAGATATACATGTGGTCATTTTGTGCCTGTGTTTACCTGGTTTGGGCATATAATTTGCTGTATAAATTGCTATGCTTGCAATATAAATTAGGTACACGGTTCCATACTAGAATTTTCTATTTAATGTGTTTTACAAATTTAGAGCCTATTTACCAAATGATAACCTAGACAATGAAACAGTTTGAAAGGCAAGAGAAGATGTATGCTTTTGGTTTGAGAATTCTAGAATAGAAAATTAGGAGCTTTATCCTGTATATTTGACTATATGGCTTAAAGTTTTATTTGTAATACAAAAAGTGTATTACATGACATCTAACCTTTGAACAACTTGGAAGGAATCACCATTGGCGAATTCTGGCAGTGTTACTACGACGTAAAGAAGTAGTTGTGTAAATGAGGAAACTGAGGAGTGGTATATCTGGTCTGCTAAGGCCATTTTGCAGTAAGAGAAGGTGAGATTTTGATCTTATTTCTCTCCTTTTATTTCCCCCCTTTTTTTTTCCTGATTCTTGTGATGGAACAGGAAGCAGAAGTTAATCTTCTTTCAAATAAAGTTATTTGGCTTGAAAGGAAGGAAAAAAAAAAAGGTGAGGGAATGTTTTGAGATGGAACTTTAACCATCTTTTGGTTTAATTTTAAAATACTTTTCTGGTTCTCCTTAACATGAGGCAGATGATCTTAAGTGATACCCCATTTGATATTGTCATGCGATACAGCTTTTTTTCCTCTTCTCAGAATAGCTGAAACCACACACTGTAGTAACTGATCATCAGAACAACTTTTTCCCTATCTTCAGACTTCTGGTGTATTCATCACTGTTATCTAGGTGATGGTTACAACATCAGCAATTGTAATAGTGTTCGTATTGAGGACTTTTCTCCTCCCTACCACTCACCCACACAGTGTTGGTTGCTTTCTGTTTTGACTGAAGAGAGAAGCTACAAAGTTATGCTCCCATCCCAGAGCAGTGGCAGATCCTCAGAGCCCTGACACTGGTCCTATGTCCTCATCTCCAGTGGTGACAAATGGGCCTGCCAATGCCCAGCTGTTTGCTTGCACAACTTTACCTGGGTCCCTTGCAGCTATTGTCATCGTCAAGGCAGCACATTCTTCCTGTGGCAAGGATGCAGGTGACAAACTGGATTTTAATTAAGGGATTTAAACTATACGTCTGAGGCCCTGAAGGTGGCCTCTAATGTGAGAGGAAGAGCTGACTCATTTGGTATGATGAATGCTTTTCTTTTGACCGAAACAGGGCTTCAGCGTCTTGTCCATTAAGACCCAGTCTCTCTCCTCTCAGTTAGACTAGAGAAAAATGTGCTGTGTGGACTCTGCAAATGAAGCCTCAGTAGACCTGAAGTTGTGCAGGTCTCCTCTGTTAAACTGAAGATGCCGCTTACACCCCCTCCCAGCTGTAGTCCCATGTGGCAGGATCTCCTCTCCACCACCTGCCATGGAGGATCTCCCAGCCATCCCGCTGACACCCTGGCTGCCTGCATGGCCAACACCGCAGCAGTAATGGGGCACTTCAGAGCAAGGCACTGCTTTAGTTGTTGGAAAGTGGGTGTCTGCAGATGATGGAAAGTGCAACAACCCAGTTACTTCTTTGGACCATCCATCCTCTCCCCTAGTATCATCTCTGCCTTTCCTGGGTAGCACTGTAACTCACTACAAGGTGGGAAAATAGCTGGTTATGGCAGGCTTTGCCCCATGAGGGCACAACATGCCCTGGATAATAATCAAGTAACCTTATATAAATGAACTTCAATAAATAAATGAAGAGTTACTTGAGCTCTGGGTAGGATTTAGCATTGGAGCACAGGGCTTGTGAGAGCTTTGCTTTGGCTCAAATGTGGACTTCTTGCCTCTGGCCCACTGTACACTGGACGATACCAAATGGTATCTTTTGGCCATAGGCTGGAAAAGGGCTTGGGTAAGCAAATTTCACTGTTTTCTCTTTTTACCTCTGACACCTACAGCCTCCAAGCTGAACCCAGGAGTAGTTCACAGTGAACCGCTCCAATGCGCTGACATCCTACGCACAATGGTGGGGCTAGGGCCTGCTTCATGCTTTTGTGTGGGCTGACAGGAAGGCTCACTTGGACAGCCATATATGACTAAAACCAATTTAGTCCATTGCCATTAAAAGTAGCTTTGAGGCCACGTTCATTTCCATCTTTACTGTCTGGCTAGATGTTGCCTCTATAAACCGCAGTTCTGTCAATTCTTAAAATTACTTTTCTGTAGGGTTTAGCCACCAGCTGAGGCCTTTAGGAGGATTTAGATTAACTGTTATGCAGTGTGCAGATCTGGTGAAAAGCAGCATGAAAGAAAGGTGAATTCTACCCCTACAAACAGAGCAAAAGTGAAAACACACAATTATCATTTGTCTCATTCTTTACTTAAAGAAAAAAGCCACACATGAACTACTGTCTAGTCTGGCTTAGCCTCAAGGAAGCCAAGTCGTGCACCCAGAGAAAGTCCTAAATGATTTCCCTCCGTGAAAGCACCCTGGGCTCCCACCAGTGTGACAGCAGAAAATGGGTTGTAAGTGCTGGAGGTGAAAAAGCACCCTCTCTTAGCTGTTGGAAAGAGGTTTATTTGTAGACACTTTCAGGTGACTTTCTGTAATTGTTCCCAAACGAAGGGAGGATTAGCTCAGATGTCAGCAAACTGTGAGGAGGGCTGGTTGGCCTTTCATCCTGCCCCAGGCCAAGGGTGGGCCACACGGGCCCTGTTTGCCTGACCCAAGGCAAATATGTCTTGGCTCAGTGCTTGTTTCTATATGCTTGACTGAAGCAGAAGTGATTGTTCACAAATGGGTGAGAGAAAAATAAAGCAGAGAAATGAAGTGGTAGCCTTTTATGCGTGAAAAGGGGAAAAGGCCACTTGAAAATGACTTGAAAAACCCCAAACTTTTCAGGCTATTATATTGGCAGAAAGATAAGAAGAGAAAATGAAGTGCAGTCAAGGTATTTTTAGAAGAATTATACTCGATGGAAAATAAAAATTTGAGGACAGAAGTTTAGAGGGGCTAGTTGAAATGAGTTGGCTCATTTTGGCATGCCCAGCTTGGGGCAGCTTAACAGCGTTCCCAAGGGTGGGGTGGGGAAAGAAAAGCAAGAGGGGAAAATGGCATGTATGCAGATTGGCTTCTGGATTGGATGCTTGCTTTCTTTCCCTCCAGTATTTTGCATTTTAGGAATGTATTTCTAGTCATGCAAGGAGTTGTAAGTAGTCATAATACTGAGCAATTCTATAGTGATAACAGTATACCTGTGTAATGCAAGTATATGGGTAGCCACCTGGGTGAAAGTCTGTGAAGAATAGGGCCCAGAAATCAGGGCCCTTTTTGGTTTTCTCCATGAAATGCAAATGGTTTTTAATCAAAGGCCTTGCCTGCTCACAAACGGGCACTAATTTAAATGTATCTGCATTTTTCAACTGATACAGGCAATTGGTGTAGGGTTTTACATAGACATCACCTGGAGCTTTTCCTGGTTTTGTATTCCTGCCCACCAGGGTGAGAGGGACATATTCAAACCCTGTATTAAGATTTGCTTGCATTCTTAGGTGCTTATGTTCACAGTGCAAACATTTATAGATGTTAGTGCCATTTCACTTTCCTTAAATTCCCTGCTCCCATCATACAAACACACACAAGTCTTCTTTCAATTTTCATTTGATTCAACTGTGCACTTCAGCTATAGGTTAAATGAAGATCCTTAGCCTCATGAAGTTAAAAAAAATCTTTAAAATAATTGTTCTCCAGCTCTGACTTTTGTTTACAGCAATGCCAACTTCTTGTTACTCTGACAAAGGAGCATTTTTATTGTCTTGCCACAGGGAACAACCCTAGAATAGAGGAGGACCAGATCCAGAGTATTTAATGCATTATGTAATTTATTTTCAAAATGTAGTTATAACATTTTAATATTTCCCCTGAGCGTTAAAATAGAAGATAAAATAGAATAGAATAGTTCAGTTGGACTAGATGATCATTGTAGGTCCCTTCCAACTGCTTATCATATGCAAAAAAAAAAAATCAGTATGCAAAATATTTTACAAATAAACTGTCATTCTTGCAAATTTGTCCCAAATTGTAGCTATTAAAATGTAGGCAAGAACATTTTTTTTTTCTTGGATGATGCCACTATGCATAATACACTCTGGGAGTGAATGACATTTAGCTGAATAGCAAGAAAATAGATCCCATTTTCAGATGTTAGTTACACTTAGAATGTTGTTTATGCCTAAGCTGAACTGCATGTAATTAACAGCTGAAAGCTGGAGTTTTAACAAAATCCATCTCAGGCATAGAACTGCAGTCTGTAATCTTTGTTTGGGTAAAGACACCTACATTAACCTATACATTCATGGAGACTGGAACGTGCTGTTAAACTGGCTGTAACGTTAGTGCACCCTGGCCAGTGCCAGGTAGTCCTGCTGCGGAGGGCGCTGGTTGCGGTGCTCCAGGGACGGCTGCCAGCCAGCAGCTTTGCACGCAGCCAGGCTGGTTTGAAGGCTAAGAGAGTTTCCTAGCATGAGTAGCAGCTGCTTCATGCCACTCAGCTTCTGTGCTAGAAAGCTTCCCTCAGCACGCTTGATTTACTAGTGTTGGCAGAGCATCAGCAGCCCCTAAAAATGGTTTGTAGTCTGGTTTGTGAAGAAAACAGTGAAAATGCTGAGAGCAAACAGGTATGCATCAGCTTTCTGAAACAGTGGGGTCTCCTGAATCAGTAGCCTTCATTTCATTCCTCCCTTTGTTTCATGCCTCTCGAAAGATAGTTAGATCTGAAAGATGAAGGTGACAGTTTATATGTAGTAATTTTGCCTCTTTCACTGGAATTATTTTAACTGAAAATAAACAGGAGGAACTAAATGTGAAAGTAAATTATGCAAATGTGTAAGTAAATAATTTCTTCATTCTTACTCTTATTCTAAGGAAATGAGGTTTGTTTGTAATTCTGTTGTCTGTCCCTCTTTCTGCCCCCACTTTTGAGTGCACCAGCCAGTTTCATCTCAAGGTTCTGAAAAGATTTGTGAAAATTGGTATCTAGGAACAGGAGTGTGAGTCAGGCACAAATTCCAAGGAGAGATTTCGGTGCAAGTTCAAGTTGCCTTGTCTTTTTTTTAATGTCACTTTGGGGGCATGTTCAGCATGTGCACTGCAAGGAACCAGCAAGTGAGACCTTTTGCCCAGCTCTTGGTGTAGAATTTATGGATAATAGGCAGGAAATGGAAATTCAACAGTAAGGGAAGGGAAGTCTATCCTGGCTTCAGCTGGGATAGAGTTAATTTTATCCACAGAGGATATGGAACAACTATTTTTATTATTGCTGCTGCATTTTATTTTTAATGTAATTAAAGTTGCTGTGGACTGATTACCTTGCTATATCTAAGTGCACCAGGTCCTGGGAGTGTGACGCATATTCATCATTCAGTTCATCGCAGGTTCAGAAAGACAGGAGCAGTGAAGAACTGAGGAGGGAAATATTTATAGTAGATCAAGATGACCAAGATGTAGACAAGCATGTTGTCTGGATTTATTTGTTTTATTGTGGAGGAGGACCTGAAAGGCAGGAAATATTCCAGCATTGCTAGGTAGGTAGGCACGGTAAAAATTGAAGTTTTAGAAATGGGAAGGATATTCCTGCTAACAGCAATGGAGAAAAGGAAATAACAAAAAAGGGAAAATACAAGATGTTTGGTAACAACTGCAAAGTTCAGCATTAGACAAATAGTCATCCTTCCAGGGCAGCAGATCAGAAGTGTTATTAGATGTGTAGGGCTAAACCGAGGAAGATTAGTTTGGTATTGAGATGTAGATTTGCGAGCCATTTACCTAAAGGTAATAGTTATATCAGTGTGAAGAGAGGAGGCTCCCTGAGGATAAGATACAGAAGATGAGACCCAGGATAGAGCTTTGAAGAGCTCTCGCAGACAGGAGACAAGAGGCAAAGGAGGATGAGGAGCCATTAGAGGGGGATGAGTAATCTGTATATGTGCTGGGCTGCGATGCAACACAGGGGGAGCTTTGTTAGAACTGGGGGGCATCAGAAGTGCCCGTGGCTTGCTCCTTGCAACCTAGATCAGACTTAGTGGTGTTTGAGCTTGCCTGTTAAAAATAAATCAAGTATCTCTACCTTACAGTATAGACATAACTTCAAAACTGGGGGCCAAAAAGTGAGCTTTAAAGGAGAAAAAGGGTGACAAGGAAGGGTGGGAGTCAGGAAGGAGAAATACAGTACAGGCTGTGACAGGGCTGAAGAGGGGACAAAACTGAGCGAGATGCACGTGGTGTTCAGCACAGCTGATCCACAGAGGTGAAGAGGAAGAAGGCAGGATGAGCCAAGGAAGAGGCGTTGATTGTCAGCAGGGATATTAGGCTTCAGAGGGATGAGGCAGAAGTTTAAATACCAAGGAAGGCCTGGGACCTGTTTTTTGTATGTGTGTGTCTGGTGGCTACTGTAATGTGCTTGAATGTTTGCAGGTGTAGACTACTGCTCCCCTTTCTTCCCTCCCACTCCTGTTTCTAATCACAACAAAATAAACCACCAAACTTCTCCGCTTCATGCTTCAGGCAGCCTTCCTTTCCCACTTTACATGTGTCCAGTGCCTCCTGTCCTGAAAAAGCCTCTGGCTTTTCCTCCTCTCAGGCATCACTGAAATGCACCTGCCTTAGGAGGAGGAGGCGGCAGTTTGTGGACAGTGGGGTCTGGCCCCTCGTTACAGGGGCAGGAGGAGAGGCTGCCCCTCTTGATGTGGAATAGCTTTTGAGGAACTGCATTTTCTGAGGACTAACCTTGCCATCTCCACCCAAATACTCTTTCACTTTTTGGTGTAGAAATTTCAAAAAAGCAGCCACTGACAGCCAAGAAATTGTCATCGGTTGTATAAACAAGCTTCCTTCCCTTCCCAGCCCACCTTCCAAGTACACCTATAACTCCCAAACCAGAGCCTCCTGAACACCAGCCACTCCTGTTTTAACTCTAGACACAGCAGCTGAGATTAACATGAAATTCTGTTATCTGAAGTTGTATGTATTGATACTCACTTCAGACTAAGGTTACTGTTAACTTTAGCAGCAAATGGAGTTAGATGTGCAGCAGCAGATGCCAGAGAATCTGGATGAAAATCAGGTATGGTGCACAATTTCTGGGAAGCAGAAGCATGCATGATAGGGTAAATCTATAAGAATGGTGTTTGGGGATTATTTGAGAATGAAAAATCATTGTTCATTTAGAACATTTAAGGCAGTTCATCCTAAAGTGGAATGGTGTTTCAGCAAAGACCTTTTTTTTTTTTTTTCCTCTGTATCAGAGGAAGGGCATGGGTTGGGCCTTGGTTTGAAATTAATTTTTATTCTTCGCTAATGTGCTTATTCTTCTTAATGTGCTCTTGGCAAAGGTACTCAAGGGAAACTCCACTGTACTGGTTTACCAGTTATGAAGCAGATGGATTATGGATGGAAAACAATCCATGTGGAAGTTGGTGCAAAGTAGCTGGTATATTGTGATTACACAGGTGACACCTCTGGCAGTGGGCTTCCTTTTACACACTTGGCAATGTTAAGGAATAAGTTTCTTTGCACAGGGATAATATAGGGAAATAATCTGAATAGATATTCTGTAAGACAGGCCCTTATGAAGTTATTCCAAATTAAGTATTTCCATTTATCTCTGGAGTGAAACTTGATAATCAGGAAAAAAGTCTAGAGTTGTTAACCACAAATGTTTCCATGAGTGGAGGAGTCTCGGATATGATATTGGTGGTCTCTTGACATCCCAGCAGGGGTAACTGATGTGTAGAGAGGTATGGAGAACAGGATAACTGTGCCAGTTCATTTTTAGGAGCATAAGTGAGGAAGGCTGGAGAGCACCACTGGTCTTCATGCCTTCAGCAACCTCACAGTGAAAAAGCAAACCATAGTGTCACTTCTTTCTTAGAAAATCTAGGGTTATTCAGCCATGTACTTTACAAACAGCAACTGCTGAGGTCACATGCCAGCGTGGTCAGGGAGTTTCATATTTAATCTCGTAGTTGGTTGTGGTGTGTTCTTGAAGTTGTGTCACTGGGACAGGTACTTGCCTGTGGGAATTGGAAGTGCTCTCCAGGAATGGTGATGCCTTCTGCTGCCAAGTCCTTGATGAGTGTGAACTCTCACTGTTTTCTTCATCGAGGTGGCTGCTGGGGGAGCAGGTCCTCCTTCAGCTGTGCCAGAGAACAAATCCTGATTTATTTTAAAATGTGCTTAGAACGTAACATGTGAACAGGGGCAGTTTACTGTTTGTGTATATATTGGTCATTACCAAATCTCTTATTAAGTCCAGTATATAAAATGTGTCATTTATGTTGTATGTAGTTCCATATAGCTTATTAGTATTATTGTCATATACAGACAATTAGACATAGAGCACTATATAGTTTGCTCTGTAAAAGGGTTGCAGGTGTGTTTGGCTGAGGCTATACCTTGCAGACCTGTTTTCTATCACCTTGCTCTTGTGTTGTCATTTATATTAGTGCAAGTAGGTGTAAACTGCTGCTAATTCAGGGAGGTGGCAATGACTGCCCAAGGTGCAGAGATGAGAGAATCAGACTTTATCTGTAATACCTGGTATTGCACTGCAAAATATGTTCCCTGTTAATTTCTCTTCCAGAGTGCTTTTCAAACAAATAGCTACATCTTGTGGTGGGTTTTTTTTGGTTGTTTGGGGTTTTGGGGGGATTTTTTGGTTGTTTTTTGTTGGTTTTTTGTTTGGTTGGTTTGTTTTTTTACAAAGAGCATACAGAGTCGCTTTATCAAAACTGTTTTTTGAGAAGCTCAGTAACAGTGCTGAAATCAAATGCAAAAGGAGCACCTAAAGGAACAGTTATTAAAAGTTACTTGTTGTTACATTTTTTTTTCAATTCCTCCTTAAAAGGATCTTCAGTTTTGTCTGACATATGGACCTAAGACTGCCACATTCCATTGTGAAAGTATCCCTAATGATGTGCTAGTTCTCAAGGATGTATCAGAGTGCTGCAGCTAACACCCGATAACACTGCTCACTCCAGTGCTGGCACACTTTGCCTGCTGAGTGCAAAATCTCTCCTGAAACAGATCTGAAGCAAGAAGTGGGGATCTGCATTGATTTACAGGACCATGCAGCAAGCAGCATAAAAATCAATTCTCACTCATGCTCCTCTTTTTCAGGAGACTAGGCAGAATGCCTGATCCTTTCCCTCTTTGGATGTCTTCTTTTTCCCCTTGTTTCCTGCATGCAGTAAATGCAAGTGTTTCTTGTCTTACAAGCGCTTAGCAATTTTCTTTTTTTAGAGCATAATAGTTACGCATTGTGGCAAGATTTTGCTTTTATTTTTTCACAGGACTGAAATTAAAGCAGAGCTCCTATGTTTAATACATTAACAAAGACTAGGGGAGTTATAATGAACATTTTTGCTCTGAGACTGACCCTTCCTTAACTTTCATCAAAATGAACGTGCCCAGTGAAAGCAATGAATGTCTCGGAGTTAAGGCCGAGTGTGCATCTGACAAAGAATTATGGGATGCACAAGCTTGTAGAGGTTCCTGGAAATAACTCTTCTTCCTTGCTTTAACTCTTGTTTGCAGGCTGCATGGCGTTTCTGCAGGAAGAGAGCTACGATGACTTTGTTGTTTACAAAGTACGATATATAGCTAACCTCTGGCACCGAGCCCGGGGGTCTGGTCCGCTGCCTTCTCTCTTTGCTCAGCTGGCCTCCTGCCTAATCTGCCTGCTGCAACTGGGATGTTTGCAGTTACTTTCCCTTTTGGTAGCAGCTTGTGTTGTACTGTATGGTCGGAAAGACACAGACAAGATTGTTTGTAGGTTTATTTAATTAGACCAGCTGGAAAAAGGAGGTGGTCTCTGAGGCACGCAAACTCTTCTCCAGGCTAAGACTAATAATCTTGTAGTTTGAAGAATGCTAACCAAACTTCAAAGGATGTTTTCTCCCTGATGTCTCTTCATCTAATCCTGTCTTTATTCATTACGTTTTAAGGCCAGGAGGGCCTAACTGACTATTGACCCTGTCTCCTGTTCAAGGATCCATTATATTTCACCCAGCTGTCACACAGACAGGCCAGTGCCTTGCGTTTGGCAAAACCAGGTAGTCCAGAGAGCCATTTGGTTTTAGTAATGACCTCAGCTGTTACTATTTGTAAGTGCTCTTGGTAAAGTACTCAAGTGAAGCAGGGTGCCTCTGTTAAAGTGACTGGATCAAATCTACTGCTATGTGCACTTAAAAGCATTTAAAAGGTAGCGGTTGCAAGGAACCTCTGGAGGTTTCTCATCCATCTTCTGCTCCAACTTCAAATCTAGATCAGGTTGCTGAGGATCTTTGCTAGTTGAACTTGGCCTGTCTAGACATACCCATTCTGAATCTGCCTGCTGCCAAGTGCAGAATTTCAATTTCAGTCAGAATTTCACAGGGAAGTTTTAAATCAAGTCCATCACAAAATCAGTGTATTGCATCCACACAGTTGTTATTGCCAACCTAACTTGTCAAATAGTGAAAAAATGCTGACTGCATTCATCATGTTTTTGTTCAGTAAATCATTGTAACAAATCCTTTCATCTAAGGGTTTATAAAGTGTTCGAGGCACTGATGCAAACTTTTGCATGAAACTTGCCATCAACTGATCCAGATCAAACCTACTTTGTGGCTGAGGTTTCCTCTGCTGCCTCAGTCATGAAACTTTGCACTTCTGGCTCATGCCTAGAAGTGAAAATGTGCAAATACCTTACTCTTACGCTGCTTCCACAGAGCCAGATCCAGGCATTTCTGGAACACCAGTGCAGTGTTGTTCATATGCCACTCCTGAGAGCTGCAGGTAGCAGCCACTTGATTAACAGTGATTTGAGGCAGATGGAGGAAACTATGGGAACAAAGAGTGAACCAATGCAATTGCACTGCTGTAGGTCTCATGGAAGTGTAATAAACACTTGGAGTAAAATCACTGTGTTTAAGGTTTCACCAGAACAGCCTTTGCACAAAGGTTAATAGGGTCCTCTCCATCCCCCCACTTTTTCTGTTGCAAGAGGGGTAAGGTGGCCTGAATAAGGCTTCAATTCTCTGTTTCCAAGCCCTAGTGTTTCAATTCTTGGTCTCTGAGACAGATCTCATATCTTCATGTATAGCTGCCTTTTATGAAAGATCTCAGAAAGAACCACTGTAATTTCCTAGCCGGTAAGAAAAAAACAATAATTTCAAGAGTTTTGAGGTTTTGCTGTTGTTAACAATCAGCTTACCACAGATGCTGTGATGGGTTGGTGCTACAGCTAAGCTGATATAATAGCTATTGCTGCCAAGTCCTGCTCCCCTCCCCTTCCTGTCCTTGGTCTCCTGCTAGTGCTTGTCTGACACCAAAGTGAGCCAGTTCACAGAGCTCAAACCAANTAGTTTCACAATAATTTTGGATTGATTTAAGTGTGCTGTGTAAAGCAGAGGTGTCGCGCCCAGCTCTTCGCTGCTTGTGCTCCTGCTGGAACTCATGCCACCCATGTTGGGAGGCAGATCTTCATGCTGACCTGGAGGCAAATCATCTCCCCACTCACCTCCCTAGTTTTAATTCAGGTTAGCTTTGAGCTCGTTTCCTGATATGGCTTACTATATAGCTGTACAAATACTAGAAGGAGGGGACAAGATCTCCTTTAGCCCATAACTTCCACTTGTTTTGGCTGAGAGAGAGCATGGAAGGGCTATTTCAGCTATGCCCATGTAAAACTGGACCCGTTTCACTGACACTAGAGCATTTACTCTCTACTTCCACTGAAGGTAAATGAGAGCAGAATACAGCCCAATGGAAAGAAAATACGTAGGATAAAAAGAGAGTGAAGTATGGAAAAACCAGAATGTGGTCCTGTTCAGAAGTCTTTTCTTCTTTGAAAGAAATGGAGATTGGCTTGAATGAGGAAAATATAACATCTAAAACAGTTGTGCTTGTTACATTAGTTACTTTTTTCCAGGTGAAGATGCACTTTAGGGTGGCGCATCAAGGGGCAAATACATCATAATGAGTTGAATGTCCCATTTAGAAAATGCATCCTTCTGACTTTGTTTTCTTTCTTCTGCCCACAGCACCCAGCCAGAGTGCAGGCATCTGCATGCTGCCAACGTCCGCCTCATCATCAGAAACATGCAAAGCCCCAAAAAGAAACTGAGCAAATATTTCCTAAGGTAAGTGTGAAAATCCCAGCCCTCGTCGCTGGGTCCTTTCAGCTGAATTTCATTCTATAATTACTAAGCCGTGTGTATGAAATAAAGGCCATGTTCGTCGGCAGTTTTTTCCAGTGGCCTTACCAGAGTTGCACTTGGTAGCCACTTCTACAGAGTTACTCATCAGTCAGTGGGTGGTTTGGTTACGCGTGGCTTCAAAGCACTCAAGAGCTGATTTCATTGCTGTAAAAAGTTATCTGAACTAAAAAGGAAAATATTTGTAACTTGTCAATCCCCACCTGTTGAAGAGGCAGTTATGTTATAACCATCCTTTTTTTAATTCTAATTTTAATACCCCTCTGATGTGTCTTTTTAAAATAATAATAAAAAAAAAAAATCTTACCAAGTCATTCAAGACATATTTTTTGACTTTAATCATACTTTATTCATACGTCCATAAGGTGCAAGAGGAGTAGTCCAGCCTTGCACAACATGAGGCTAATGTATCACTTGGGTTGTGAAGGTCTTGCCTGTGCTTTGCACATAGGGAGGGATTTCAACCAGTGACTATGCTGTTCCCCCTCCTCCAGGCTTTCCAATGAAATTCCCCATTCTAGTGCTGTCAATAAAAAAAATACATATCACTAGTTCTAAATGTTATGCACATACTGGTTTTAAACAAGTGTGGCTGTCCTCCTTCTTCCTTGCAGCTGAGGATGAAACAGTACATTTTTAATTTTTTTTTTTTTTTTCCCCTCCTGTTAGTAGATACTGGGAGAACTATGTCTGAATGTCATCTCTTTGTTGCACTGGATCATTGTTCAGGCCTACATTTAGTTCCACCTTGATAATACAATGATGTTTAGCCCTCCCCCTCCTCCAGGACAGATACTTCCATTCTTCAGGTCATAAGAGCTAAAATAATTTCTTGGCCTATTGCTTGACTTGTGCCACTCCCATGTGAGGATGTCTCAGTGGATCCCCACCTTTTCTTATCTTCAAAGCTCCTTAAAGCTTTTCTTCTCCTTTGCAGTACCTCATATTGCCTTGCTTTCCTAATATCCTCAGCTATTTTCTTCTTCTCCAGTGCTGCCTGTATGTTGTTGCCTAAGCATTGCACAAGTTCTCTGAGTTCATCCAGAGTGCCCAGACCATGGTCATCCTAATAACCCACCCCACTGCCCTGATTGGAGTGGGTCTCGAAGCCCTGTATAAGTTCTTTCTATCCCTCCACTGATTTTTTTTTTCTGTGTGTCCATCTCTTGGCCAACTTCAGAGGTACAGCTCCTTCTTGAGCACTAAAAACAATTATTGCTACATAGAAACTACTATAAACAAACCATAGATGCTACTGATAGAAACAGGTGGCTAACTTTAGTCAGGAGCAGAAAAGAAAATAGAATCTTGAGACAATATTTTTAATTTCAGCTCTAGCTGGAAGTGATGAAGTCTTCCAAAAGGCCTTCTAATTCTTTATTATAAAACACTGCTTCCCCCCTTCCCCACCATGATCTTGTTCTATCACCTGCAATATTCTATGTGCTCAGAAATCGTGTCTCTGCTCCATTCAACACCAGAAAAAAATTATATGAATGAGAGCTATGGGGCAGCACTGAGGCGTGCCAGCTTGAAAAAATGGTCAGTATCAGGACTTCAGAATTAAGGAGCAGACTGTTCTGCTGGTTTGGGTTTGGCGTTTTTTTGGTGTGCTTTTTGCTTGTTTGTTTGTTTTTTAATTTACATAGTTTCCCTCCCATTGCTTCGATATCTGTCTCTACCATACCTGAAGGATCTTTATGCTCCAACTTACAGTAGAAAATGCCTCAAAAAAACCCTTACCCTTGCAATAGAGAAAAGTTCATTTTTTTATCTAAGAGAAAAATGAACAGCATTAATTATGGCTTTAAAACACAATGATATTCTGAGTCTGAAAGTTGTTTGCTTGATATGTAGACACTGTTGTTGTTGACAACATCAATAAAAAGGAAAACTCAGCTGGTTAATTTGTTTCTTATTAACGTGGTGCTGTACTATTTGCCTTTCAAGATTCTTAGATGAAACATTTTTCAAACATGAGCTCGTTAAGCTTTTAGACATCCAATTGGGTGGATAGTCCCTGAAACGTGGTCATATCTGGTGGTGTATTTGCACTCAGTGCATAGTGAAATGCACTCTAGAGCTTGGGACATTATTTGAGATTAACAAGGCAAATTGAAGGAAGCTGATGAAATTATCTGAATTGGGCTAATGTAACAGCTAAAAATCAACTCTTCTGAACAGCGTCAGGGGAATTGCAGCACAAAGAGGACCCTGTTTTTTACAGATTTTCTTTATTCATCTCTCCAGGACAGTAACACTTTTTCTCACTGTGCCTGGGAGTCCTTGTTCCCTTTGATCACCATCTCACGGTCTTGCAGTTTCACTTCTCACTCCAGCCGCTCCCTCAGAATTCCTCCCACCTTCCTCTCGCTTGCCAGATCAGACAAAGTTTAGCCCTTGTCATATTATCATGGATTTATCCAGTTTTAATGTTCTTTAGCGTTTCTTCGATTGGAGTTGACTGAAAAAGGGGGAAACGAAGAAATGGGAAATATTTATGTGTTTGAACTCTGCTGGTTTTCACAATGTGTTTTACTGGGTTTAAATTTCACACACTTTCAGCATTTTGATAGTTTTAAAATTGTTACAGTTTGAAAACAGTATTTCAATTTAAAAATAAAAGCACATAGGCTTGGCTATAGCTTATACTTGTTTCAGTTGTTATAAGCCGGTCAATCAGAATTCAGGAGAAATTGCAAACCCCAAATATTTTTAACTGAAAAAGTTTGCAAACAAGTTCGGGAAAATCAAGGTGTACTAGAAACTTTTACTCTCTGAGTAAGTTATCAGGGTTATAAGAAGCAAGATAGCCCTGCTAGCCTGGTGCTCCATCCAGGTTCAAATAAGAGACTTAACCTTGCACTGCATTGTGCTGTGCTTCATTCAGCCTTAGGGTTAAAGCCTTTGATTTCAAACTAAGAAGGACCATGTCATAGTAACATAACCGATTAAACGTTGGACAAATAAGCTGGTAGAAATCGGAGTTTGATATCAAAAAGGTGCTTGTTTAAATCAAAATATATCCCACAAGTACACTGATACAGAGCAGAGATGGCAACAGTGGTCAGCAAAAACTAGTTTGCCAGTGTGCGATGTTGATAACCATTACGTGTTTTAAGTAGCCTATAAGATTTAGTAAAGCAGGCAATGCCCTGCTGTGGTACATGTCACTTGCAGCATACAAGTCATCTCAGTGTAGCATGTGGCTGGGAGCTGCAGCTGCCACTGCCCCAGCTGTGCTGGGGAGGGCAGAGCTGAGGCTGGCAGAGAAAACCCCATAGCGCAGTCCCAGTAGGATGCTCAGTAGCTGAACACAGACGGAGTCCTTAATTGCCCATGGAGAACAGGTGAGCATGCCTGGAGGTGAGATGCTTAGTCCATGAGGCTTATAGCTGGCTTTACCAAACTGTATTTGAGGCATTTCAAAAGGGATAATGCAACAAAAATGAGGATGCTGCTCGTGGCACTCACTGTTGCTGGCAGTATCCATAAAAAAGAAGCTTGGGAATCTCAGAATAAAGAATCCTGCGGAAGTCTAGAGAAAGGCAGAACCTGAAAATGAGTCTGAGATAAATCTATTGCCTCAACTATTTCGATATTTGAGCACCTCACAACCCTTAAGATTGTTTGCTTGTTTCATTGCAACCCCCCATTGTGAGATGAGGATTGTGCTGCTGTCACCACCAGAGAAAGGAGCCATGGTGCAAAAGGACTGTACAGCATGCATGGGGCCATTGAAGAGTCCCATGGCAGAGCCAATAATTTGCCATAGCATTCTGCAACACCGACCCACCATGCCCAGTTTCCCTCAGCTTTTCAGTTTCTAACATGCTTTTTTAAAAATTTACTTTCTTGTGAGAGCACAGAAGACTGACTCATCACCCTCCAGAGCTTCCAGGTCAGAGGTTCTTTCTTGAAAAGCTGATGGCAGAGTAGTTTTTCATGAACTATATAACATATGGTTGGGAAGACATTTTTAGGCATCACAAACATAATGAGACAGGCCAGTCCATGTAATTTAGGTGACTTGTGGGTGCAGCACAAAGGCTATTGAGATTTGTTGAATTTAAAAGAAGATTTTCTTTCTTGCACTTTGCTGTTAAAATCTATCTGGTGATACAGATGGGGAGGTTATTACAGACTGCTGCAGGATGGATAGCTAAAGATTAGTCTGGCAGTCAAGAGAACCAGCAAAAGCAATTATTCATGAGCTCACCTGACTCTTGCTTCTGACAGCTGGGAAATAGGCTTCTAGCAAAAATATAGAGAGTTGTTACCTTCTCTATGTCTCTTTCTTTATTTCCCTGCTGTACGTGGATACTCTGACAGTTCTGTTCCCGAGTTAGGTTTTTGAGATTTGATTGCTTTTTTTGGATACAGACCATTTTTGTGGAGTCCTGGGATGAGCAGTTTGTGTTATATTTCCATGCTGAATGTGCTGGCACAGTTTCCATAGCAGTTACTGGAAGAGACGAGAGACAGCGTCTTACGTGTACCAAGTTCCCTCGAAATTCTCTTGTCAGAACTGGACTTAGGAGCAGCATGAAACATACATGCATCATTCCCTAATGTCCTTAGAAAGGGCACGTGATCCATCTATCTCACAACTTCAGAGGCCGCTCAGTAACACAACCAAATGCTGAAGTAGTAACAGAAGCATAACACTCCCGGTTCCAGCTCATTTACGGTTGGCACTGGTTTCTTCAGGTTTGTAATTTCTCCCAGTCCTGGTTTGGAGTTCTTAGGAATTGCTGCATCAGAAATGGTTGTTCAGGGAAATAAAGGAAAAAAAATAAGTGAGCAGGTCAGGAGCCTGAAATTCATCTACCACTGCTTGCCAGAGGGGGCATGTCCATCATGTAGGTCTAGATGGATATGCAGTTCCAGAACTGAACTTGTATCTTTGAGCTTTGGGCAGTGCCCAGCAGCACTGTATCTTTAGCAGTTGTAGCAATAGAAATTGTAACTCTCTTACAGAATCATGTGTAGACAAATCCCTACTTTGCTAAACTTTTGATGTAAGTAAATGATGTATAGATGAACAGCAGAGATGACAGTGCAGCCAGCACTTTTCTGCCTCAGTAGCTCCTCTTAAACTTGCCGTCTCCTCACAATTTGTTCCCCACTAGCTGCTTCTCTCAGTCCTTATCAGCTCACCCTTTGTTAACACCAAAATACTGCCCAGCTTTAAAACACTGATGCAAAGGGCCAGGGTTAAAATATAGATGCTTAAAGATTGGGGTGCCAGGGGATCTAGGACCTAGAGGTTGCAGAAGTGCTAGCATCCCACAACTAACCAGGGGCTCGAGGACGGAGTTTAAAGCCCAAATGCAACTGTTCAGGCTCTATGTCCTAGTGGAGATAGGGACACCAGTTGAAGTTGGGCACTAAATATTTTGTGAAGTCTGGGTCATGCCTCAGTGTTTGGATGATCTGCAAATTTAAGTCCCATTGATTCTGGGTGACAGAGAATACCATGCATTACTTGTGCGTTCTGGAAAATGGTTCCTGTAGGCCATTAGTTTCAGGTACCCTTTTCTAAAAATCTTGAGCTGGAATTGTTTAAAGTTGTTCTTTGGGCACAGTTCAGACCACGGCTTGAGCAATGTTTAAAATAAAGCAGATTTTTAAGTGATTTTTATAAGCTAAGAATTTTAGATATTAATTATTACATTGTTCAGTAATTTCAAGAAGAACAGCAAATTGTTGTGCTTTTTCCTGTTTTTTTTTTCAGCAGTTGGTCCCCTCTGTTTTCATTGGCTTCATTGCCCAAATGTAAATAGGTGCAGAAATTCCAGATTAAAGCTTATGACATAAATGAACCCCTAATGATTTGATTTTTGTTTTCCTCTGTTAAGTCCACATAATGGGAGCTGGCTGCTTATCACTGAGTAAGATCATTGAATGATTTAATGTGGGGTTAAATGAAAAGTAAGAGTTTTCATACTGGTGTGATGCAAATTCTGCATCCAATTAAAGCCTCAAAGCATTTTTTAAAAGCTGTATAAAAGGTGAATCATTTCTGTAAACAGCCCTTAAAGTGAAAACCCAACACCTTTGCTGTGGGAGAAGTAATACAATCTCGAATACCTTTGCAAACAAAGAGTCACTTGCCTTCTGCGAGCTGCTCTCTTTTTTCAGCAGCTCAGCATGGGGTGCCAGAAAAATCATTAACGGGCCCATCTTGCACTTCTGGCTTTTCCACACCTGCATATCACGATCCCTGCTGTAACTTTATGGACCGTGAGGAGGCAGGTTTGACGCCATGAAACACAGGCTCAGCTAACAGCTGCAGGATGGGCAGCAAGCCAGACAGTAAAATGTAAAGAGGAGGAAGGAGAGGGATCACCTTTGAAGTTTACAAAAAAAGCATGACTTTGACCACTTCCTTTTTTAATTAGCTGTCTCAGGTACATTGAGCCACCAGTTTGAATGGAAACTGGTGGGGGTTTGTTGGAAATGCTGAAGGTAATACTGTAAGGGTTTCATCCGTATGTGACTATTATTTTTTTAGGTTTTTTTTTTTGCTGTTGTTGTTTTGGGGTTTGTTGGTTTGTTTTGGTTTTTTTTTGGTTTGTTCTGGGTTGGTTTTTTTTTTGTGTTAAGTTTAACGTCCTGGCACAGTGTCAGGGAAAATAGCTTATTCCATTTGGGAATGCCTGAACTACAGCTAAAATCAGTATCTTGCAAGTGTGAAAAACAACGTTAATGCAGCATTGAAAGTTAGGATTTTGATCACTCTCTAGCCAGGAAATTCATGATTACGGTTCCCATAGCAACCAGAACACACCTCTGGGGTACATGGGTAGAATTTTTTTATAAATGTATATCATGTTAACTTTTGGTCAATATCCACACTAGCAGCAGGAGCTTGCTTTTAATTTGCTCTACTGTAGCTGAAAGCCAAATCTGAGGGATCCCGTAGAGGAATTGCAGTTGCTGCAGGAATCAAACTTTCCTGTGTCCTCAAGAGGCCAAAAGTTCATTTTGGACTAGTATGTTCTTTGTACTTTCTATGCACATTAAGGTGTGTTCAAGGAAATGGATAAGGAGAAAATACAAACTGTAGCTGTCATCCATGTAGGAACTACATGCTTTTAACTTACAAGACTGTAAATCAAAAGCACTTTGAAATTAAAAGTCTATGTTAGGGTCAGATCCTTGTACATAGGAGTGGTTTTTCTAAGATGTCCTTTTTGCCTGAAAAGCTTTACACTTAAACATGCTTTAAGGAAGTCTATTTGTGCCCATATAGGGATGTATAATTTTTGATATTAAAACAAGCATTTCTTTTAGGGGGGATTAAAATTATTTGCATATTCTTGCCTATGCAATGATAGTGATACTTCACAGTAGGTGCTAAGTGATCTAAACACTCAAAACATTTTCCATTTCTCCTGCTGCAAATTTGGCAAAGGCATTCTTCAAATGGAAGACTGCAACTGGAAAGAAAAAAGGGAACCAAACATATTTTGAAGTGCTACAGATCCTCTAAGAAAGCAGATGCAAAATATTCCCTAACTTATAATTTTAATAATAAATATAACACTCTAATAATTCAGAATTGAATGAGCTATCTACCAGGCTGAGAATTTCTATGAGGCAATTAAAGGATAATACAGTTAAATCCTGAATACACTCAGTGGGTATTGCTCAATCCTGGGAAAATTCATTTAGCAATTTATTGGAGATGCAATAATGGAGGGGAAAAAAAAAAATCAACAAAATGATCTAATGTCCTGCTGTAAAGTGCAGAGTGATCTCACAGTAAAGTCCAAGAGTGCAATATCAATGACGTAAAACTTCATTGTGATTTGTAACTGCCATAGGCCTGAGTCTGTTCTCTGCTTGAAAGGAAAAAAAGAAAGAAAAAGTACCATTGGATATCGGTATAAATCCACTGAATCCAGGTAGAAATGTTTCAACTTTATACGGGAGTTGAATCTGGTCCAGTATGCCAGTATGTTGTAAACACTTCAAAAAAGGGCAAAAGGGGGCACCAAACTGTGTATCATGTTATACACAGCTGGTTCATATAATTTAAAAAATATTTTGGAGTAATTCTTTTCTTGTGATGTTTTTCATACCATGTTTTTAAACAGAAAATTAAAAAGAATGTTTTAACTCATGTTTATAAACTGTAGTTGAAATACATAATTTTATACATCCTAGGTAAAGAAAAACATTTATGTAAATGAGTTTAAGCTATTATTTTATTTTTACAGAATCTATTTTTAATAGTCTAATATATATTCTAGTGTAATAAACCTGCCTGTCATTCCTTGGTGTTTGTTTTTCTGTCTCTGGACATATGAATTAACAGAAAAGCGTACAAGAGAGCATGCAGACAGATGGTTCCCTCTAGGTGATACATCTCACAATACAGGAGTGTTGCTTTTATGCTTTAAGATCAGGTACTGTAGATAGACTTCATGGTGTTTTCAGAAGTCATTTCTATAGACTAATGGCCTTAAAAAAGCCTATCTGGTGCTTACGAGTTGTTGCACTCTTTACTTAGTTAAGCATAAGACACTTTTTTTTCCAGATATCACATTACAGCAAAACATTATGAAATTTAACCTTCTTTCTGCAAGTTAAGCCCATTCCTATTCGCATTTTTCCCCATGGAATAACTAAATAAATAGAAAAAACACCTATAATTTCCTTTCCACAGGTTTGCAGACCATAGTGTCTTCAGTCTTTTCTTTTTAAGCTAAGACCTTTTTAATTGATTGCATTTTCTAGACCTCTGTTCATCTTCATTGTTCTCTTCATCTGTTCTGTAGCCCTCTTGAAGCACCTCACACAAAACTGGACGCAGTACTCCCCTTGAAGCTGCAATGCAGCATATAATGATTATGTTTTGCGATTTCCAGCCTGGACTTAGACTTATAGTTCCTCTTGCAGTGTTTGGGTTTGCTAAGCTTGCAATCTTCTTTAGCCCTTCAGCTTTCATCTCTGTAGAGCTCACTCTCTAACCAGCTGTTTTGCAGCCTGTCTTCATGTAGTGGATTATTCTTGCCTGTGTGCAGTCTTGCATTTGTCTGTGCTGGGTAGCTTACCACTTCTTCAGAGCACACTTCCAATTTCTCAAAATCACTTTATATTCTAAGCCCAGCTTCCTGGCAGTCTCTTCCTGCTTGGTGTCCTCTGCAGGTTTAATAAATGCATCCACTACTCTGTCATCCAGGTCACTGCACGATGTATTATGGACTCTAAGATTAATACAGGAGGAATATAAATATATTTTGTCAAAAGGATTAAAGCCGTGTCTAGTGGTTCTAACAGTGGTCCTCAGAATATTAAATCAGGAGCTGCAATGGTGAAGTGTATGGATGTACAAGGACTTATGGCCTAGAAAGAAAGGAGTTGAGAAGTAATAGGGTAAAAAGCAGCAAAATCTATCTTCCCATAGAAATACAGCCCCATTTCCTAATAATGTAGTAGCAAGTTTAGTGACAGAACTAGATGTTGAATTGGAGAGAAGAGAAAGAATTCTTCTGTTGAGGCTAGGCTCACTTTTCCCATGTGTCTTTGTTCCAGGTGGTTTATGAATGTCACCAGAGTAAAAGTCCAACCCCTGCCATAGTTCTCCTTTTCACACTGCGTTAGAGATTGGATGATGGCTGTGTTGCCCTCACCAGCTGACTGCCTTTTTTTGTACTGACACAAAGGAGAATCTCTGCAAGCCTCTCATAAGTGAACCATAACTGAAGCTGTGACTCATTTTCTGCTCTCAGGAAAGTAAAACTGAGTTCTGCAATGTCTGGATCAGAGAGATTACTTTTCATAAGGGGCCCAGAAATACATTTATTATTCTTTTGGTACCTTGCAGCCCTAGCAACATGGGTGTCACTAAGTCCCACAAGTTAAGGAGAGCAGGTTGTATTGGGTTTGGGTACTGTCTAGGAATTCCAACATCTGGTGGAGATATGGGGGGAAAAAAATAAAAGGCATTTTCCTTCACATCAGCACTGAACGAGTTCTGTAGCAGACTGTAAGCCACCGTGCTGTTTCGCATGTTGCAGTCTGCAATCCCTATTTATCCTCTTGGGCTCAATTTTTGCTATTTCTGCTTTATGCTAAACCTTAATGTTAGATTATGTCCCACAGTTGCAGCTTTCTGGGCCCTCTGAATTGCAGAAAAGAGCTGAAGAGCTGCTGCAAACTGGGGAGGAGGTGAGTTCTCCCAGCAAATCTTCACAGCACCTCTCTGCTACCCAAGTTTTCTCCTCATTCCCTCACCTCCTGCCCCAACAAAAACAAGGTTTATTTGAACTCTTGTAATTATATCTGTCTGGGAGAACAACCAAGGTGTCAAAGTATCAAAGTGAAATTCAGGAAAGTCAAGAGCAAGTAGAGACTTGAAGGAGCAAAAGGGAAGTAGAAAAAAAAAATGCTGGTCTTTATCATGGTAATAGTAATGAAGCCAAGCTGAAAAAGCCCAGACAAAGGGCTGAGTTACTGTACTATAAACTGCTTCCTGCCACTGGGCTTCACAGGGCAACTTTACTGAGCTGATTAGGGAACCACGGAGCCACTCCGGTTGTTTCTGACCCTTGGGGCATCTTGCCAGGCCTTGTGGCAGCTTGCCAGGTCTTGGGGCTTCTGCCATTCCGGCATTCCTGGTTCTCACTCCTGAGAAGTGAAGGAGCGGGAAGGACTAAAGAAGCTCACCACTCACTGTTTGCGGGTGGGGAGAGTTTGGGTGGGCAAAACAACATTTCTTCTGCTGGAGAGCCTCGCCGCAGGGGGCTGAGTGTCCTCACATACTGGCTGGTTTCTGCGCCAGCTGGGCCGTCAGCAACCTGTAGGAGGTAGCACTCGGATTTCTCTTGCTGGCCCCCTCTCTCCAAGTCTACGAGCTGGTTTTGTGCTTGGGAGCGTGCTGGAGATGGGTGTGAGCTCTGATCCAGAAATGGTCAGCAGAAAGTGATTTCTCAGCCCAGGCTCCAGCAGCACAGGAGATTCCCTTTCTGTGAAGCTGCCATGTAAGCTCCCTGCATGCATATCCCCTCAGGGCATCCAGCCCTTCAGGGATGCAATCAGTCTTCTAATCAATTAGGCAAATTGACTGCAGGGGTTAGCTATTTCCTATTCATGGCAACAAGCCTGGGCTACGTTAACTCCATATTTCCCAGGAGCCCTGATCCTCCCCAGCTTGGTGTTTTTTCAGATTCTTGAGGGACAATATTATGAAAAAGCAGAGGAGCTTCTAGTAACAGTGGACATGCTCTGTTACTGCAGAAAGCAAAATAATTTAGCTAAGTGTGGGAGGATTTTGGTGACCCTTTAAAAAAAAGTATTAATTTAGATTCAAAGGTGGGCAATTATTCCAGCAAGCAGATATCAGAGCATTTGCTCTTTAAATCCCAGCCATCCAAAGACACAGTGCACACAAGCAGTCTTACCCAGGTCTGCATGATTACTCACAGAACTGGTGCTGTATGTATTTAAATCTGTAGGTGTTACAAGTAGTTATGACATGTGACTTACGAAATACAACTTTGAAAGTCCTGAGGACAGAAGTCCCAGATGAAAGTTAAGCTGCACTTGCCCTCTCTGTTGTTCTTCATAGCAGGGATTTATTTTTACCAGGTTCTGCGAGGAGTTCTGCATAAACAAGTCCCTGAAGCCCCAAAGACTCCACAGAAGTGCAGGCATATTGGAGGCTCAGGGCCATAAGATGTCAAGTCTGTTCTTAAACATTATTTTAGATATACCAGCCTATTGGTTCCACAGATTATTTCCAAAGATGACATCAGGCTATACTTTGTGTCTGATTTAATTTGCTATTTCAAGAGTTTTATTCAGTATAACTTCTTGTCTAGTGTTACATACGGGACAGAAAAGCCAACCCACACAGTACTATAATCAGTTGCTTTCAGTGCATAGCTGAGCAGCCCACCAAGCATATGGCCCTGCTCTTCTTTCTGTACAGTCCTACCAGTTGCGTTAGCCTTACTCTGGCAGAAGCCAGAATGCTGAAGGTGTTGTATAATGAGTCACCCACACCAGCAATTTATATATTAAAAGTGGATCCTGCATTAAGAATGATTCCCGAAGTCTTCTGAAACCCAAGTCCAGAGCTGGTCCTCAAGTCATTTGAGAAACCAAATAACTCTCGTTAGAAATAAAATACCTTGTTGATTTTTTACCAGGTTTGCTTCCTTCAGGAGGCAAGAAAGCTGCTGAATTCATATAGAAAAGCAAAATTAAGAACTCGATGAACTTGCCAGCATGCACATATAAAAATTAAAGACTGCTGCAATTAAAAATTGCTACTCAAAGTCATTAATGACAGTTTACCTATTCATTGCAAATTACAAACTGAACATTACATATATGAGTGACACGGTCACACAGCGAAATAATGAAAGGCAGAGAGTGATAGTGACAAGTCATGTTTGCTTGCTGGACCAGTCAGCAGAATCGGGGAAGTTAAACACTATATATTTTCATATACATAATATAAAAATTGTATTTTATAAGGAATATTAAATCTCTCTAGAGCTATCCCAATATGGTAGAAAACTGTAATTTAACCATAGTTTTTTTTACTTTGGATTTTTTTTTGTTATAGTATTTCTGAGTCTAATTCAAGGCTTTATCAAATTAATTAAGTGAATAGGGATTTCAGGAGGTCATTAAATATCAAGTGTTATACAGGATTATAAAGACAATGTTTATCTCCTAGTTGATCCAAATATGAACATTCCTTTAAGTAAGCTCACATTTTATAATAATTTTTTAAATCATGACAGTTTATAATAATCACAGTTTCTAATATTTTTTTACCTACAGTACAGAACCTCTAAAAGGAGTAAGAAATATGTCCAACATGAAAGACACCTTTTTTACTTGTATCATATGTATCATCTTGCCTTTCTTAATATGGCATCGTCCAGGAGGTTAGTTACTACCATTATATATGAAGATATTTAATTTTAACTTATATGAAGACATTTTCAGGTCTTCCGAGTTTTATCTAAGAGAGCAAATAGCTCCACTGTTTAACAGATTTCTTTTGAATTTTAGAAGGTGTTATTGTACTAATGTTTGTTTTATAAGCATTTCTTTTTGTTTCCCCATTTGCAAAAATGATGGCAGGGTTTTATGCACAACTGTTAATCAATGAGTACCAAAATGATGGAGCAAAAAATGTCACAAATATTAAAAATCATTAAAATTACTCCATTGCTCCCATGTTAACCATGTGCTCAAAGAAAGAAAGAGACCAGCCAGTATGAACCTGAAAGGCTGATTAAAATTCAGATTTATTTCCCTATGTATAACACCAAATTTTGGCAAAGCAAGGTTATAAATTTGCTGTGTTTCATGCTCTGTGTTGCATGAATGAATGCATTTCTGTTGGACCAAAAGGCCTTAGAGACAGAGGATCAGATCAACACTTAAAGAAAAGCCCAGTTGCATTAAGACCAGATCACTGTATTCCCATTTCAAAGTCCTTTTTCAACTACCAGAGCAATAAAATAGAAATGTAATGCATCTGTGAACTGGAGGATCAGAGTGGCAACCTGCATTTGTTGTTGTTAAAAAAAAGTCCTCTCCTCATGGAACCCCGATCTTGTTTAGGAAGCTGATAGGCCTCCTTGCAAATGTCTTGCTCAAGCTTCTCAGAAACACTTAGGAATACAAATGGCTTTCCTGACTAATATTGTCTCCTTAAGATGGTAAGCAGCCTTAGTGTTTTGATGGTCCCTCACTCTTGTTAATGTTTTTCTCAAGGACAAAGTCACAGTGAGGCTCCATCTTAGATAGGAAGCTAAGTTATTTAAAATTTACACCTGATCCATGCATGCTTCCCTGTGCAAGAAAACCTGTTTCCGTACCTGAGCTCTGATGAAGCACTTGCTTTTATGACAACAGACCCTCAGTCCTCCAGAAAAGCAGCAGACCCTTTGTAATGTTGAGGGATAACCATTACAGACAAGGTATGCAGAGGTGCGGTTTTTCAGGGTAGCTCCACATCTAGATCCCAGGCATGCTATATGGCATAAGGGACGGTGATTCGGCAGTAATGATAGTATCTGCTATATATTCAAAGACTGATGAACTTTATTGCTTTCCTCCAAATGCGTTTCTCTATTCGGTGCTACTTGGAGCAGGAAGCTGGAGCAAAACAACCAGTTTGCAGCCATTGAAAATGCGTACAGCATCCACGATCTGGTTAGTAATCAAATGATCACAGCTTTCTTCTCTGCTTTTTTTTTTTAAATGAAGACCTTGCAAGGCAAAGTAGGGACTAAAGCACCTTTCTAGAGTATTGCTATAAAGGGGGTGTGTGGGTCTAAACTAAAACTAGTTGATTCATAGTGAAAGCTTGTAGCAGACAGATGGCTGGTATGTACCAAAGGCAGGGAGTTTGCACATGGAAACCTTTGAAACCACTACGCAGTTTGGTGTAACTGGTGTAAAGTTGAGTTCAGGACTGAGGTAGCAGAAATCTGGGAATACTGAGTGGTAGTTTGTGGGCAGACAAGGACTTTGGTCTGAATGCCCTCTAGCACTTGTAACTTTTTGTTCTTGTGAGAGCTAAAACTAACCAAAATTTTTATTTTAAAGCTTTTTTTGAAAAATTGCACTTCTGGTAGAGTCAATGGTCAGTCTGCCCAGAAGACTGCAGGAGCAGGAGTCTGCATCTTCAGTTTTCAGTCTCTCCCTGTTCTGCATTAATTTTAATTAAAATAAATTAAACTAAAAGAAATTGCCTGTGAGCATAAAGTAATACATTTTAAATAGTTCTTGGATGTAAATTTCATGGTTTTGTTACCCTACAGGTTAGAAATGTTGCATTCTCAAGCATTAACCAGAAAAAAAAATCAGACTAATTTTTTTCAGATCTTCTAGGCTTTAAAACTGGGGTTTAATATCTACTGATATCTAATATCTACAGATACGCTTTTCAAGCAAATGATTTCAGGATCCTAGGTAGCAGAAAATGAGCTGTCGGTGCTATGTGCCTTTGAAAAATAATAAACTTTTGAAAAATAATAAATAAAGTAATGCTTAGGTTCCTAACAGAACACCAGTTTGCATGTGTGAGTCCAGAACTGTAGTAAGACTGGGAGTAAGCTCTTATTTTTATAGTACACCATAAAAGGGAATGCAGGATATTTACTACTAGTAAGATATATGAAAGCCAAAGAGAAAATCTGAAAATAAAGACCCATTTCATTTGAAATTAATTTCTGATTTTTTTATATATATGAATGATAGACATTTGACTAAACTAAGAACCATTATTTCAAGCAATAAAATAAAATTAAGTAATAAGTAAATACATAAATAATTACCTCATTTAGCTAATATTTTACTGAAAATTATAAAAACCAGCAAACCCCATGAATGGGTTACGGTAGTCTCAGATTGTGGGACATTCTTACTGAATTCAGGGATGTATGGCTCTTCTTAAGAAACAAAACCTTTAAACACTGTTCTTTCACAGGCTTCTTTTGCATGATTCCTCCAATTATTTCTTTATATGGTGTGTGTTTAGAGATATTAATTATAAGTGTTACTCTGGTAGAGCAAACCCACATAAAACAGTAGTTAATTTTGACAGCATTTATCTTATCTATTTTTAAGCACCTACTTTAAACATCTAACCTTTTGCCTATCTCACCTATCCACCCTCTGTCACTCATGAGGAATCAGGGCTGGCTAACTCAGAATTGAGTTAGCCGTGAATCCCACCCACCATGCTAACTGGCAGAAATATGCTTTCTTATTCATTCCAAAATTCAGTCTAAAACTATTATTGAGGCTCGAAGGTGGTGGATAGTTCTAGTAACTAACAGATGTTATCCAAAGCTTGAGGTAAAGATGCATTCGGTTCTGCGCATGTGTCCTGGTTTCAGCTGGGTTAGAGTTACTTTTCTTCCTAGTAGCTGGCATAGTGCTGTGTTTTGGATTTAGCATGAGAAGAATGCTGATAACACACTGATGTTTTAGTTGTTGCTAAGTAATGCTTAGGCTAGTCAAGGACTTTCTTTTTCAGCTTCCCATGCTCTGCCAGGTGCACAAGACGTTGGGAGGGGGCACAGCCCAAGATAGTTGATCCAAATTGACCAAAGGGCTATTCCATACCATATGACGTCATGCTCAGTATATAAACCGAGGGGAGTTAGCCGGGGGGCAGCGATCGCTGCTCGGGGACTGGCTGGGTGTCAGTCGGCGGGTGGTGAGCGGTTGCATCACTTGTTTTCTTTTCCCTGGGTTTTAGTTTGTCTCTCTTGTTCTCCTTTTCATTACAATTATTATTATTATTATTATTATTATTATTATTATAGTATTTCAATTATTAAACTGTTCTTATCTCAACCCGTGGGTTTTCTTACTCTTGCCCTTCCGATTCTCTCCCCCATCCCACCGGGGAGGGGGAGGGTGAGCGAGCAGCTGCGTGGTGCTTAGTTGCCAACTGGGGCTAAACCACGACAGCATGTTATTGATTGTTACCATATTTGATGCCTTTTAGCTGTGTACAGCATTCCGCTGTGAGGGTGCAGAGCTGCTTTTCGTTACTCAAAACAATTTTGTGTTTCTCCTATCCCAAGGTGAATTATTTGTTTCTGAGAGAACATAAATCACCAGGTGCCACTGAGAAAGAGATGGAGGAAAACACATTTCCAGTTTTGGCCAGAAAGGAGCAGCAGGGACAGCACTGCAAGAGATCTTCCAAAGCATGCAAAGTTTTCAATGAATTGAGAAATGAAGATAATGGAGTCACAGAAATGTGAGTACATTTTCTCCGCATAATGATTTGAATCAGCATATTTCCTAGATCACAGCCATTCTTCAGGAAGCCCTATCTAAAGCTTATTTCTACAGGAATAATAGTAGTTCCTGTGAGTAAAATGCCTATATTCTCTCATTCTCTGACTGAAAGCAGAAACCTGATTTATAATAAACAATAAGGTCTCCAACGCCTTTTTCGTTTTGTAACTGTGATTCAGAACAATGCAGTTCTTAAAGTAATCACACATTCAAATACAAGTAGGTGTGAGCTTTCAAATATACTGGAAGTGAATATTCAGAACATCACATCCTGGTGTTTGCTTCTGATGTTAAGAAAAACCTGCTGTGCAAACCAGGATGCCTCTTTTCAAAAGTCTATAACTTCGTCATTTTGAAGACAGATTTCTTCAAACAAAGCAAGGCACATATTTACCTTCCAGGGATTTGTGCCATTTGTGCCAGCTTTGGTACACCTTAAAAGAAATGGATTTTGAGTTTCCTTGAATTCAAAAGTGCATGCAAATACAATTTTCACAGCTCATTTTTAGATAAATTTGTTTAGGTGTTCTGGAGTAACTTTTTACTAATAGTATATTTTCAGTTGAGGTGGAGAAGGTTTGATATTGTACTAGCAAAGAAGAGATGTTCTAAATAAATGAAGAGACAGTAGTGAATTTATTATAATAGAAAATTTATATCTAATATAATTACTTTGCAAACATAGCACTATGCTGTAGACATTTAAATTAGGTCTATGAAGTTAATTGCTTATAGTAAGCCTTTTCAGGGGAGTTTTTGATGCATCTTGCAGTCCAGAGCATCAGAAGTCCCGTGCCAGTGCTTTAGCCCCACAAGAAACAAACCCTGTGCCTCTGACTCTTCAAGAGGTGGCTCTGAAGCATCCAGTGCTGGTATGTTGGTCCTCATTTATTCTACATCATCATGTTCAGTTCCATAAGTCTGTTGTACCAAGTTTGGAGGCTTTGTCCAATTTCTGATCAATTGAAAAGAGATTTGGGTTTGACTTTGCACTTAAGTCTGAATGCAGCCACACACAGAGACTCCAACTCTACTGTCTGTGTATAGGCGTGCACATACTGGTAATAATGCCTTTTCCCTAAAGGATAGCATTAGGAACTTTAAAAACACAGGTTTTAGGGATCTGGTTAGAATTAGATCTGATGAAAGATGAGAATGCATGAACATTGAAACATTTTCTCCTTCCTGAACAAAAAAAGTAAAATATTTTGCACACCCCCCCCCCCCAAAGAAGAAATCTCAAGACTCAATCTGGCAATAGGAAAGCTGTGTTTTGACTTGAAAACCCGAACAACTCCCTCAGCTAAAACACTGATGTTCTGGGCTCAAATTGTGTTATTTTGGTTTGTTGCAATGACACCAAGTGCTCTGGGTCAGCTCAGTGTTAACCTATATTCTTACTATGTCCTTCTGACTCACGGGGGCTGTAACTCACAAGAGAGAAACACAGACTACCCCTGCCAGACTCCCACATCAGACCAGCCTCCTGCGCTGCATTCGCTCATGAAACCTCCAGACCATTACCAGAGGGGAGACCTCCTTGCATCAGACACAAAGATAGGATATGCAGTCTAGTCAAGGGAGCCCATGTGGAAATAAGCCACCATCCTTAGTGGAATCTGGCTCAAAGAGTGGCAGGTGTTATAATTGGCTCCAAACATTTAGACTCGTTTAACAAACAGTAGTATTGGAACTCAGATTTGACTTACAACCAGATTATTTTTTGTGTCAATTTTTCCAGTTCAAATTATCTGTGTTCTGTGAAAATGCTTACTTCTGCAAATATTGCATTTTTCTCTGTGCTTAAGTAAGTAGCAAAGTACTAAAGTATTTTTTAAGAAGCTAATATAACTGCAGTGATGATAAATCTCTTGTTCAGGACAGATACTATTAATGTACATGGCTTAATTCTTCAATACAATGGTGAACTTTTTTTTGTTTTTTAACTCTAGGAAGCTAAATCAAGATTTACTCATTGGACTAATTATGCAGATAAAGAAGAAATCTCCTAAACTGGAAAAGAATGAGTAAAATGTAGAAACTAGAAATTGCTTTTTCTCAATTCTCAAAAAGCTCAAAAGCTCTCAAAATTTCTCAAAAAACTACGTCAGGTACAGACTATACATAAATACTTGGAAGTCTCGCTATTAATGATCATCCTGGTGCTGCATGAAGATAAGAATTTTTGCCGCTCTTTTATCTTCCTCTTCTGTAACAAATCTGCAAAGTAATTTTTCAGAATGGTTGGTATTACTGCAACTGAAACCTTATATTGGTATCATAAAACATGAATGTCTCCATTTGAGCTAATACACTTACAGTACTTGAAATTGCAATACCAGCAATTTTTTTTTAATTTTGTGCTACGACTAAGTTGGGAGGAAATGTTTTCCAGTGTAAGACCTTCCATGTACCAGTACGTGCAAGCAACAAAACTGAATAGGAAACAATAAATTAAGCTTCCCAGGAGACAGTATAATAAGTGTGTTCAGAAGTCTGTTCATATTCTTGGTATGTTGAAGAAAATAGTCTTCAGTTTCATTTTATGAAAGACTTTGTACCTCACATATGAGTGGGCTGTCTTACACTCTCTCAGTAACTGCTTATAGAAGTAAACAGACCACAGATTCATGTAGCAGAGACCAGACACTCAGCTGTATGAGAGAACACAACTCTTGCAATGGGAGACATGAGAACACCTAAAAGAATCAAAAAAGGTCAGTGGAGAAGAAAAAACCTCTCATAGACGGGTCACCATTTTAAACTAGAAATATTCACTGAGAGCTAGGAGTTTCAACAAAACAAAAAATGTAATCATTTATGATGGAGAAGGAAATAAGTAAACCCTGGAAAGTTGTGTGTAGATAAAACCCCCAGATTTTTATATATGTAAAAATTGGTTCCTTCACTCTTCAGAACATGAAATGGATGGGCAAATCAGTTTTCCTGTCACAGCTAGAAATTGCAAGGCAAATTTAGGCAGGTACATAAGCTGCCTTCCTGATCCCTGAGAACTGACTGGCCAACTCCCAGTTCATTTAAACATGGATGAAGTCAAAATGCCAGCAACTCCCCCCGCGAGCTGTTGGAAGAAAAGCCCTACAGCAGGTATTACAAGACCATGTATTAGTGGCCACTGCTGAGTAAGTAAGCCTTTGTAGGATATTTATCACACTGCAACCATGCAGAAGAGATTGGTTTTAAGGCTTGAACACCGTAGTTACTAGCAGGGCCAGGGATGCATATGTAAGGACAGTGTAAACTTCAATGCAGAAAAAGGAATCTAGATAATAAGTTCATATCTTACTTCCAGAAATGGCTGCTGGTTTTATATATCTTGCACAGAACACAACCAACAGGTCTTACAATAGAAGCAACTGAAATGGTAAATGTGTGAAAGGTGAAGCCAGAGATGACACTTTACCAAACAGCAAAAACGGGACTGGCCAGCCCGCTTTGCAAGAGCATGGCTATTCTGATAAACAATTCACGTTCACAAGAAGAATCTTCCTGAAGTTGATAGTGCTCACTTGAGCCATTTTTCAGGGTTGATCAATAAATTGATGTTTAATCCAATTTTGTAACTGAAAATTCAGAGTTTAACCCCATTCATGCCAATCCAACAACCAATTTCAGAGTTCCAAGTACAGCAGATAAAGAACTGGAAACAAAATTCATCCATGACCAGTAAAGAAATTTTGCCAGCCTTTACTCATATCTTAAAATAAATTTTAAAAAGAAACCAACAGTTTTAGCAAAACAAGGTGTCCTGTTTCTTTGCCTTATATTCCACGCAACAAGCTGGGGGATAAAAATGCTATTTACAACAGACATGCAAGCTTACAAAAGGGATTAGTAAAGACACATTTTGTTGAAGTCACCTAAACTCCAGAACAAAGGTCGTAAGATTTTTAAATGGTATATTTCTGCGCTTAACTGCTAATAAAAGTGGCTACTAATTGTTAGGCCCAAGAGTTATATGGGAGGGACCATTAACATGTTGTTCTGTTTTTGAAGTATCTGTCTGCATTAACATAGGGCATTGTAGTGCAGATTACATTGAAATGCTGACTGCTCTGCTGTAATATTGCTAGGAGGAAAGCATTCAGTCCTGCAGTAAAGAATTGATATTAGTTAACTCAGAAAAGGTAAGTATTGCTGGTTTTGACTTTTTAGATGGTCTGCTTGATGACTGAAGATATATATTAATTTCCCATGAAGAGCTGGCATTTCTGCTTTCCACAAATAAATGGTTTCCACCAGGAGTTTTTAACCTAAACCAAAGCAGTTACATACACAAACAGTACAAAAGCTTTGACATTAATGCCAGCTTCTTTGTGCTAAATCTCTCATACCCCAGGAGAAGCGGAGGAGGATACATCACAAATTTAAGTTTTAGATTTAGAGGAAGCTCAAATCACTGTAGGTCAGGTTAGTTTTCTTTGCAGCAGTCAGCGCTGTCTAAGAGAAAACAGTACTTCTGAGCTGCTAGAGATGTATACATTTAGATCAGTGTGTCAAGATCAATGAAGTCAGTATCTGTAGCCTTGCCATATTAGATTTTCAGCTTTACTTTTTCATATCTAATTGTTTTTGTCCGAAGTGAATTAAGTGCCAAAAGAAGGGCGGGGGGGG
>VYZW01026653.1:101271-133096 GCA_013401315.1 Balaeniceps rex
CGCCGTGCCTCGCGCCTCCGTGTCGCCCCGCAGGAGGATGTTCCCGGTGCTGAAGGTGAGCGTGTCGGGGCTGGACCCCAACGCCATGTACTCCTTCCTGCTGGACTTCGTGGCGGCCGACGGGCACCGCTGGAAGTACGTGAACGGGGAGTGGGTGCCGGGCGGCAAGCCGGAGCCGCAGGCGCCCAGCTGCGTCTACATCCACCCCGACTCGCCCAACTTCGGCGCCCACTGGATGAAGGCGCCCGTCTCCTTCAGCAAAGTCAAACTCACCAACAAGCTCAACGGCGGCGGGCAGGTAAGCACCGGCACCGCGACCGGGACCGGCACTGGCACCGGGCCGCCCTCGCCCCGCTCAGCGGGGCTGGAGCGTCCCGTCCCGTCCCTGCGGGGCGGCGGGGTCCGGCCGAGCCACAGCTCACGCCCTCCTTAATGCTCGTTTTTATACTGCTGTTATCAAACCTGCTGGCGTGGGGTGGGTCGCCCTCTCCTCCCCTTTCCCCCCCTCCCCAGAACTGCGTTCTTCCATCAGAGCTGGTCTTTCCACCGAGGATGGGTGCCTTGATGTTTTGACTTTCTTTTTTTAAATGTCTTTCTGGTCTGAATGTCTGATAATGCCAATGGTGTAGTAGATGCAGCTTTCCAGCTATTTATTGCCAACGTGTTTGTGACTATGTGAGCTGCCCTATCAAGTAACACGGATGAGGATAACTAGGCAAAAAGTTGGGGGTGTCTGACTGCAGTGTTCCTTTCCTTTTCTTACAGCTTCGGTTTTAGTGTTTATTGGTACCTGTTGCCTCTTTCTCTTCTGCTGGAAAGATGGATCATTAGATACTTTAAAACCTGAGTGCTTTCTGTGCCTGCCAGCATCTGCCGCCACTCTGTCACTGCTTACCTGCTCTATCCGTTTGCTCGCAGATCATGTTGAACTCTCTGCACAAGTATGAGCCAAGGATTCATATAGTGCGAGTGGGTGGCCCACAGCGGATGATCACCAGCCATTCCTTCCCAGAGACCCAGTTTATAGCCGTGACGGCCTACCAGAACGAGGAGGTATGCACAGCAGGGAAGAAAGGATGCAAGTACCAGGAGGTTGCAAGTAGCAAAGTGCATGTTACAGAGCAAAATAATGGGTCTCGTTTCACGTTTCTCGGTTCTTTCTGTGCTTTTTTTGAAGCTAAATCTAAAAATTGAAATTAATATGTGTAAAAGCCCTATGAATGTACAATAGCACAAAGCACTGATTGCTGTTTGTCTCAATATGTACTGCAAATGCATTGCAGAAGAGTAATTTTAAAAGATTCTGTAGGGCAAACAAGTATGGTAAGAAATACAGTTGTCATTTTCAGCTACACAGCGAAATAACTGGACATGCCATTTTCAGAACTGGCCTTTCTCTGTTAGCCAAAATGCATGTCTATGTTTAATGAATCTGTAAATTACCAATCTGTTGGAGATTTTTTTTTTAATGTCCATTCTGCTCTGGCTGGAAATGTGAAGCTTTTTATAACCCTTTAGTGTACTACCTCTCTTAGCTGTTTCCTTAGCTGATCAATAAACCTGGGCAATTCAGTCTTTTAAAATTTGGCAGAGGGACTAATTCCTAGCCCTCTGCTAATACTTCAGACCTTAGGGGCTGTTTATTTGATGTCCATAGGTTGGTATTAAGGGCCTAATCTTATTTCTTCAAAAACCTGTGATTTCACTAACTTCAATAGATAGTCCTAATTAAATCCTAGTATCTGTATGATAATGAATGGTGATACTTGCAAATAAAGATATTTGTTGTTGTTTTTAGATCACAGCTTTAAAAATTAAATACAATCCATTTGCAAAGGCATTTCTTGATGCAAAAGAAAGGTGAGAGCTCTTAACTGAATTCTAAAGTGTGTGTTTTTTACACGGATTTGTACAAACATATTCTTAACTAATACAACATGGTTTCTTTTATAGAAGTGATCACAAAGATATGATGGAGGAAGTGGGAGACAACCAGCATTCTGGGTATTCACAGTGTACGTTTCCTTTCCTTCTGCATCATGAACATAGCTTTTATTTCTTCCATCTCATCCGTTAACTTAAGCAAAACTTCGAGAGTGGTGTTCTCTGGCTGGCTTGTTAGTTCATAGGGAGAATAATATTACCAGTCCTTATGATTGTGGTTCATGCAGGTTTATGGTTGTATAAACACTATAATCTCTGTGTGTGTGGTTAAGACTTCTGTGTTGCATTCAAAATCCTTTAATAGACTCTTGCAGTTACCTTCATGTCAAAAAGACAGCCGACTGTATACAAAGGACAGCAATATTCATATGGATACAGAGACAAAAGTTTATTCCAAAATACAGCAGAAATTTATTGAAATGGTACTTACGTTTTAAGTACTTTAAGAAAATTAGGGGCATTTGCTTAAGAAGTTTTTTCAGATGAATAAAAGCATTGGTGTTTTAATGATTTCTGTTTTAACGGATTATCGCCAAAAAACGTCTGCAACCTATAAAGGGGGGAAGTTGAGTTGCAGTAGGAATTATTTTGTTTCAGTGAAAATACTTAATTTTTAAGAGGAGTTCTTAGCAGTCTGAGAAGCCTCAGAGCTTAGCTATAGATTGAGACCCCCAAAGAGCAATTTAAAACTGAAGATTATACTAAACAATTACTGAGCACACACTGCCTGCATAAGGGATGGTTTAACCATTTCAGTGTTTCCTTACTGTGATTGTAATTACATGGCAATTTGAAAAATAATGCTGGCTTGACACAGGGCTTTTTCTAAGCTGTTGTCTAATTTTCCTTCATAAGATTGTTTTAAGAGAGTTGTGAAGATCCAAGTTTTTCAGCCGTGCTGAAACTCTGTTTCCTTTCCCGAGTGTGCATTTCCTCGCTGATCGATTACTTATCTCGTTGCTCTGTGATTCTTTCCCTGCCTGGCTGCAGTACGTACCCATCTTACAAACCTCTCGCTTCCCCACAGTAGGTAGTTGGCTTATTCCTGGGACTGGGACTCTGTGCCCACCTGCCAATCCTCACCCTCAGTTTGGAGCCCCCCTGTCGCTCTCCCCTGCTCACAGCTGTGAAAGGTACTCATCGCTGAGGAACCACCGTCCTGCCCCCTACCCCAACCCCTACACGCATAGAAACAACTCACCAAGTAAGTCTGATGTTGCAGCTCTGTAAAAAGATGGGAAATGAGCCGAGGGACGCGAGCTTTGAGCGGTGGGCATCTCGAGCGATGCCACAGAAGTTGAGGTCACTATCTAGCTCAGTTTGCACCGAGGGCTGGGGGACAGCATTGCAAAGAAATAGGGACGATGAGTATGTGTCCCCTGTCTCTTTATGATGGAAAAAGTGAGGGTGTGTAGAACTGTCTCCTACTAACTGATTAGGTTATATTGCACTGGCTTTGCCTTGTGCTCTTGAATTCTTGTAACCAGTGAGCTTAAACTTACTTTGACTTTTTTTTTTTAAGTTAAGTTTGAAAGTGAGGATTTTAATCATTAGTTACAGGTAACACAATGAAATGAAGAAGTATATGTCTGGTTCTGTTAGTGTCACTCGTTATTAACACATAATAATTGAGGGCCTGATTCTGTCAGTTTTACTTACCTGTTGCTGTAGTTAACATCGGTGCGTTAAGGTTGTTCTCAATGAATGTGTCACAACTGGATGCACAGAAACAATATGGAGCTGAGTAAACTGCAGAGCTATTTGAAAGTTGTGCTCAGAAATAGCCAGCTCGGAAACAGTCAAATAGCTTAAGGCTTAGTGCCTTAAGCCATAGGTACTTAAGGGAGAGGAGAGAAGGGCATTTTTAACGGTGATTTTTTTTTTTTTTTCTTTTCCCTGACAAAGGCCTGTTAACAATTTTGCCCTTCAGCCTATATGGATATTGAAGGTTCCCATTTAAAAAAAATATTTAATATTTTGAATTGTGAAGTAATACACAGGCTTGTAGATGCAGCCTGACCAATCTTGTAGGTAGCTTTGTAGTTCATTTTAAAGTGGAAAACCAGCTTTATGTGGACTTTTCTTGCATCTTGGAAATTTTATGCGAGTTTTGTGGCTTGAAACAGAATAAAAGAAGAAAACACCTCCAGTGTTCCTTCTTGTTACCTGGTCCTCGGCAAGGAACTTCTCCTTCCTTTAGCCAGCTGCCACAGCAACTTCTTTCTCGCTATGGATGGCTGTATACGATTGCCTTTATAGCTTCCTAGCGCCTCTGCCACATTGGCCAGCCAGTTTTGGTCACAAGCCGAATAGTTTAAGCCATGGTCCAATCACTCCTGATGGTGCCTAAGGCAGACTTCAGAGCCCGTGGTGGCATGCCTAGCTCAAAACTGGGATGTGTGGTCCAGTGACACGCTTGTTATCCAGGGCTGCCAGACTGTTACTGCCAATGTAGATGATGGAGATAAAGAAGGTGCCCTGGAAGAGTGATTGGGATAGTGTAAGTAAGGAGCCCGCCTCTTCCCACTGACCAAGTAAGGAAGCATGGGCTGAATTAGCCATGGTTTGAAGACAGATTTCTGGCTGTAGATCCTTCATAGAAATAAGACTTTGCAGTTGTAAGTTGAGCAAAACAACACAAAAACAACAAGCAGGGGAATGCCAGTGAAAATGTAAATTTGACACAACTGGTAGCTGACTTCATTTTTCTGTGTGTATGTGAAGTTTGGTTTTTTGCAAGGTAGTAATGGGGAGGGCGGTTTAAAGCTACACATTGCTTTTGAATACAAGATTGTTATTTGGTCCGATTCTAGCGTGTTTAAGTGCTTGCTTGTTTTATCAGCAGCCTATGCCGATAACTCCTCTGCCTGCCTTTCCATGCTGCAGTCCCATGACAACTGGTCATCTTTAGGAGTTCCCACACACACAACGATGCTGCCCATGAGTCACAGCACTGGCACAGCTACCAGCTCCAGGTAGGAGTCCATTCCTCAGCGGCCCCCAAATCGCTATATTGATACTCTCTAAGAAGAGAAGGCTGAAAAAGAGGGTAAAGAGTCACCAGAAAATTAGAAATCCTTATGGTCATGTGCAACTCATTGGCCATCTGAGGGGAGGGCACTGAGAGGGACTATTTACAAGGAAAAGATTGAAGAAACAGATAAAAACTTTTTTTCTTATGGTTTGGTTTTGGAAATGTAGATACTTGTGACAGCAATATTTGATAGCTGAAGGATTGCAAATCACTTGGACAAACATCCATTGAATTTGAGGATGCTCTTTTAAGCTTCACCTCCATTTTGCTTTTAAGCAAGATGGTGTTTAAAAAGTTTATTTTTGATCTGTTTATTTTAGCCAGTCAATGCTTTCCCATCATCTCCACAAACCTTTGTTCTGCTACAAACGAAGGGGCAGTGAACCGTACTGTGGAGAAAGAGCAAGCGGTTGGGGCAGTAATTCTTTACTTGAGCATTGTCACAGAAGCCAGCATAGTGTGGGGTTATACACTTAGTGAAAACCTTTGCCACTTTGTGATCATATAAATGTATCTTTTCTCCTCTTTGTACTTTTTATCTTAATTAAACTTTGGATTCTTTAGCAGAGATTTTGTTTGCAGTCAGTCCCTTGGAGCAAAACTTGCAAATTCAAAGTAATACAGATAAGGTGGTAAAATCTTTGCTATTAACCACAGAGAGCTGAGGTTTGGGCATCTTTCTTGGCAATTCAGATCTACCACTCTGCTTGTGGAGAGCATTTTTATTTGAACCATGCACATAGACACTTAGCCATTAATCAAAGTATGTATTACTACCCAGTATAAAATAACCATATTACTGAACATAAATTTAGTCATGAACATATGTTAATGAAGTAAACAGGTCCTCCTAGCACTTCTTTCCATGTCTGGCCCCCAGGATACATATTTAGAAGGTTGCAAAGTCCACTGAGTTTCAGTTGCTGCACTAAGAGCTGTCCAGTAGATAAAACCAGTAGAACTCGAACTGTGGGACCTCAAGGAAGGCATTTCTGCCATCCCTTTTTTCTAAGCCCGTATTTGTAAAGTAAGAATAGTATTTATCTTTTTTGCTAAACTGCTTGGGATCGATAGGTAGTATCGATGTGTAGTATTACACAGCAGGACTGAACTTTTTCTTGTAGCGTTTCTCTTGAATCAGCTTGTTTCTTTTGATTCATATATGTGTTTACACCTATATATATATGCATGTATATACATACCCAGAGGAGAGAGTGAGTGGACAGTGTCAGTGTCAGAAAACAGGGAGGGTAGATTTATTGGTGGGGTGCCATGAACATGACCTCCTGCCTGGGGTCCTTCCTACCTTGCAGTGGCTGGGAGCTTCCTAAAGAAATTCACCATCTCCAGCAAACAAACGCAGCTTGGGAGCTGTGTTGTGACCTGAGCAACTGCCAGCAGGCACTAGAGTCGCTATAACCAATTTTATTTATCACTTTCCCTCTTTTAGTCAGTATCCTAACTTATGGTCTGTGAGTAACAGCACCATCACACCGGTGTCTCAGTCAAGCGGGATGTCCAACGGCCTGAGCTCCCAGTTCTTACGTGGCTCTCCAGCGCACTACACTGCCCTTCCGCACCCGGTCACCGCTGCCTCCTCCACCTCCCCCCTGTACGACGGTGGGGCACCCACGGACCTCCCTGACAGCCAGTATGATGCCTCTGCACATGCCAGGCTAGCATCCACGTGGACGCCTGTCACCCCCCCTTCCATGTAAACCCAGACCTTTTCCTATAAGACAGACTTTTTAGCTACTGAATTACTTTAAATGCTTAATCCTCAAGGAAGAGAAAAAGGAGACGTGAAGTAAATTTCAGACAAAGCATCTGCACTGCTTTGCATAGAGCATCTACATTTATACCTCTTACAGTGAACAGTGCATCACTGACTTCATGTGGAGTTTACAAATCTGGTGAGCGTGCAATTCTGAGAGCAGATTCACTGCTTTTGACCTTTTTTCTTTTTTTTTTTAATTTTAAGTTTGATAGACCTAAGTTTTAAGATTTTACTTAGATTCCAAATTTCTCAGTGTTCTGATATATTTGGACCTGAAGTTTGGCTTCATTCTTGACTGAGTTACTCCTAACTGTATTTCAGTTAATTTTTTTTTAATGGCAAACTTAGTTATAGTCATGAGAAGACTTTTATTAACCGTCTAGTTAGAAGCATTCTGAAATATGCACAAATGTAGCTGAGAAGTGAAGTTTTTGGAAAATCATGTGCACTAACACGTATTTGCCTCACAAATACGTTGTGTTCTTAACGGTATGCTTATTTCCTTGCTGCTGAATTAATGTTGAGACAATCTGCAAGAACTATATTCTTCCTAATAAACACAGTATTAATGTTTGGTCTAAATTGTTTTACCCAAAAGACTCCTTTTAGAGGTAAGTTTTGCTGTTTGATCATACAGATTTCAAACACCTGTCAGTTTAGCTAAACATCTCATTTCAAACAGCCCGTGTCTAATAAGGAGCCCTATCCAAAAACCTTTTTGAGCCATTGAAAAAACATCACTGGCTTTTTTTTTTATGGTCTCTGGTTCAGGCCTTAAGGGAGGGAATTCAACACCTGGAGAATCGTTTTAATTTAATTTATTTCAGTATTGTACACTGTTGATCTATATTTATTATCTGGTAAGTTACAACTTTATTTTCTACATGTTAAGATATGTAAATAATCCCTCAACCTACGGTGTACTCTTTTAAGACAATCATATGTGGGATATGTCACCCAATGGCACACAGAACAGATGTAAGAGTTAACTTATTGCAAGAGGGAAAGCTCTAGTTACCAATAATTTGGGGGGGAAGTGCAGATGTAGTAAGCTTTAAAATACATTGACTGCTTGACTTGCTGGAAAGATCAGGTCTTGATAAAATACTTCCTTCAGGACTGATATTAAGTAATATGATCTAGATTTCTGATGCAGGCTAACCCAAAACATTGGCTCAAAGTGTGCCCTTGGACATGTCTCTCTCTCTCCCACTGACTCTGGCAAGTAACATATCCTGAGGAAAGTGAACTATTTTGCATAAGCCATAATAAATAACTCTTAATAATGAAGTGCCTAATACAGCAAAGCAAAATTCTATATCAGGGAATTCCTTAAATAAATCATCGATGTGTGCTCATGTGCTACAGTGGCAGCTTTAAGATGAAAAAGTAAATATTTGCCACCATTTGGGTCTCTTTGGCACCCTATGGGCAGGTCCCTGCACCTAGAAAGACTTTGGCAGGGCTTTGTCCCTGCAGAAGGATTTGCGTGCAACCGCAGGCTGCAGTCTCCTGGAGGTACTCCAGCAGGAGACAGCACCAGAAGCAGATGGCTGCATGACCGTGTTCTCTGTCAATATGTAAATACTGATCTAAGTGCTCCTATTTTATTGTGAAGGTAAATTGTGTAAATGATGTAAGTGCATTATTATTTAGACTATTTTGTAGAAATTAGCAACATATTGTGAGGGTTTTTTACTTGTATTTCGGAAGTATTATTTAAATTGGAAAAAAAAAAGAGTAAAGATTCTTAAATAAACCCAATGCTTAATTTTCAGTTTGTGGGGGGGCGGCGGGAAAGGTGAAACAAATGCATGTCAGACATTGAACCTTCCACATAGTACGTTGACCTTCCACATAGCGGTTTCACAAATAGTTCCTGCTGCACAGCGGCTTCCGGCTGTGGGCGAAGGGTCAGGGAGTTCTTCATAACCAAATTAATGATTATTTAGTCATGAAGAACTTAAAAAGATCTCTTGAGATGCTACATTCTCCTCATCCACTTTTCCCCCTCTTCTGCCCTGCCCTTTGTTTCTCCCTCCTTTTGGTAAATCCTTGACTGACTGGTGGTCAGAGGTAGTAGCTGCAACTGGTGTTGGGTGAAAGCTCTTCCCACAGCAACCAATTTGTAGGGTAAATGCTGGAGCTGGATGCAAGCCTGGCAGCTGCTTTGTTCTACCTTGATAATCAGATTTTTCAAGGGTGTTTCTGAATAACTGCCCTCTCTTCCCCCCGTAATAAACACGTAGCTGGTGCCTGATATACTCAGCTACCGAAGGAGTCTGTGTTGTAGGCTGATCTAGCAGTATGGTGACTGTGCATGTCACTTCTGAGAGCTGACACAGTCACTGGGGGGAGTCCAGCTCATGCCGTGGAGGGAGCCAGCTTTACCCTTTGCCCCAGAGCTATGCCCTCAAAGCAGATACATCAGGGGAAAAGGATGATCAATCTGCCATGCAGTGAAAGGGAAAGGGACCTGTAAAGTGTGAGAGGTGCTAGGTCCAAGGCTGCAAGATGTCCCTTTACACGGCCCCTGGCAGGCAGCCCACTGTGGGGCTGTCTTTGCTCCAGAGAGGCTTGGTGGAGGACAGCCCATGGCTGCTGCCCAGCACAGAGGTCAGTGGTTTCTCAGGTTCTTGTACAGCTTGTGCTGAAGAAACAATTGCTATGTCCATGTGGACAAAAATAGTTTCTCCATCTGTTGGTTTAGCTGGGGCTTGCTGAACTAACCTGCCTGCAGCTAGGGCCTTCTGGCTGTGAAGTGGAGGAGCCCTGTCCCCATTTCCTGCCGTAGCTTGATGCACAGCCTTGGATGCCTCCGTGACACCATTTTGATGTGCACTTAAAGCTGGCAGGAACTTTCCAATGCTTGGAAGACCGTGTGTTGCTAACCTGGGAGCTGAACTCTGGGTCCTGAAAGAGTTCGGCTCTTAATGTGAGAGAACTGTTCTGCCTGGTGAGCAACCTTGGCAACATCACGTGGGTAACTTCTCTGCTGGTCAATACTTGCGTACTTGTTTTAGGTCTTGAGCCAAAAGCAGATTACCATTAAAATAAATTAATTAACATTAAAAGATTTCTGAGCCTGAAGAATAAGCACACATGCACACAAGGCCTTCGTAGATGTGGCATTGTACATCTCCAGGCAGCTCAATGCTGCTATCAGATGGATCTTACCTAATTGGCTTTTTTTGGTGTGTTTTTTTTTTTTTCGTCTCATACTTTCAAATTAAAGAAACTGAAACCTTTCATGCTATTGAATGCAAGTTGCACACCGCTTTAAAGCAGACCGAGCATTTCAACATCTATCTTTTCACACCTGCTATGCCACCATCTTCTTCCTGAACTGTGCTTTTTCTCTTACTGGGTTCATGTGGCCAAGCAGCCATCAAAGGCACCTCAGACTCACCTTGCAAATACCATCAGGGTTGTAGTTGCTGGAGGAGCTGGGCGGTCAGACCCAGGTGACCCTACAAATACTCAAGCCAGCATGAAAACCACGTGGACTTTGTGTGACTCATCTGGAGAGGCTTTTCTCACCCATGGGCTTGCAACTGCAGTGCCGTGCTGCGCTCCTGTCCCAGCCGCCCGCCGGTGCACCCCTGAGGCTGGTGGCGGAGGCGAGGTGGAGGCACAAACATACCCAACATTTCCAAATGCTGAGGAGGGCTGGTGTGAGATGGCTCGCCTTGGCTGGCCCACTGGTGAGCAGGGCTCTGCGGTTTCCCTGCACCGGCTCTTCGCTGCTCCTGTCACCATGCCGCACGCCAGACAAGCACTGGGGCTAGAAACGACTGCGAGGCTAGGAGAGGTCCAAATGCTCAGGGACTAAGCCATCAGGAAATGATCAGGACTCTTAGGAAACCTATATTGTTTATATTCAAGTTAGTGTCCAGTTGCTGGGTATTTTTAGTGCCCTAAAAAATAACCCTAGCTTAGGGTAGTCACGCTTACTCTCATTAATTTTATGTTAACATCTGGACCATGCAAAAGCTGTGGAGAAAATAATTTCCTCTTCAGGGAGTCTGGCTTTAGCTGCTTCTGGATTTCTGTACCTTTGGAAACTGAGATAAAGAAAATGAGGGAGCCAATCTGAGTGGTGCATGGTGCAACTCCAGTATTTCTCATAGTGTCTAACAGCACCTTATAGATGCCTTTATTTCTGACAACATCAAAAATTCCTTGAGAAGATAAGAATAAACCCAAACCCAGGTTCTCCCACTGCACACATCACTGTGATATCAAGGATCTGGACATAATGGGCTTTAAAGCCCAAGGTTATATGACTGGCTAGAGCAGTTGCTTTTGTAAACAGAGAGACCTCAGGGTTTCTCGTGGATCTCCTCCTGGAGCCACCAGTGCTTTTCCACTTACAAAATTTGTCCTTCTGGCCTTTGTATTCACCTGCACCCCTTGCTCTCCCAAGCTGACACCACTAGTTTTATTCCTGGGAACCACAGCAAAGCATCCATACACAGATGGAGTCCTTGTTAGCCCAAGTGTTGGCTTATGTTTATCGTGTTTATCATGTCTCAAGTGTCTACACTGCCGATAGCAACAGGGTGGGTGCTGAAGCCCATTCCCAGCGATAGTATCCCAGAGGTGGATGTTGGCTGGCTGCAGCCTTGAGTCAGTGTGGAGCAAACAGCAGTGCATTGGGGCTTACATATATTGCGTATCACCCTGTATGATCACACAGCTCACTGCAATTCAAATTTCAAGCCAATCAAGGCTTTTTTTCCCCCTCTTTTATGGATGGCACAGTTATAATAATCTTAATATACTTCTGGTGCTGCACTCCCAACGTGTTTCTGAGCCCTTTCTCCCAAGGCACCACCCAGGTGGTGGACCTATGTGACCAGAGGAGTGAACATCCTCCTATAGACGGCTGTCTGTACTTGCTGGGCAAGAAGCTTGCAGCTTTTTTCTTACCCTTCCCTCTCCTCTCCCAGTTTTGCTGCACTGCAAAAGTAGGTTACTGTTTCTTGATGCTAGTAAACTAATTAACTGCCTTGGTCAGTCCATCTGCACCAGTAATTCCTCCGTGATATGCAAGTACCAGACTCGTACTGCATAGAGTTGGAAGGGGCCTCCTGAATCTGGTTCCTTAATTATAGACAACCTCCTCACCAAGACCTTTTAGGAAGGCACCAGGATTTGTCTCAAAACCAGTTGGTGAGATTTGCGAGAGGTTTTTGTGTGTGCCTGTGGCAAGTGGTGCTGCTTCTTTTGTTGGGAGGCTGTTGCAGTCCCCTCGCTTGTCAATGCTTAGGACCTACCTTTTAATTGCCAGCTGAAATTTATCTATAATTACCTTATGACTATCTGCTCTTGAGCCAAAACCTATTCCCAGCTTAAATAGTTCTTTTCCCTTGGTAGTGTTTAAGCTGATATGTATTGTTAGGCAGTGATTGCTCTGCCTCTCTTTTGATAGGTTATAAACCCGCTCTCTTCTTCTCAGGTAGCTTTCCCTCTCCTGCTGACCCTCTGTACCCGTATGGCTCGATGAAAGGGGGAGCATGAGCGTACATGTTATAATGTATGGGCTTGCAGAACAGCCTATGCAATGGTGTGCTGCTTCCCTATTTGCACTGAAACGAGCCCTTTTGATACCTTTGAAAACCGCGTTTTCATCATCTAGAGTTACATCACTGGTTGGCTGGGCGTGGTGATCCAAGTCCTTCTTTAGCTATTTTTTGCTGATGAACTCCCTTCTTTTGGCAGAAAGTATTAGTATTAGTCTCTTGACTATGACTTTGCCCTTGTCCTATTCAGCTTTATTCCACTTCCATTGCTCCCCAGTTGTCTGGTTTACCCTGTAAGGTATCTCCATTCTGCTCTGCATTAATGACATCTCTCAGCCTCAGATGTCCAGCAGATTTTGTCAATGACCTCTTCATTTTTGGACTAAGTCATTAATGAAAGTGCTAAACCAAGACTGGTCCAAGTCGTCTGCTAGCAGCCTTTCTCTAACCCGGCCCTTGCTCAACAGCTATGCCCTTACCTAGTCTATAATTCACTTGCTAATCTCCATTTGTGATTTAAGAGAACGGACTCAACCCTTTGTGGATGGGGACAGTGGCTGCCCCGCTGGCAGTCTGGTCACCTGCGAGGGCCAGAGCTAGCAGGGAGAAATGGTGCTGGGGGGGGGCGATGCATTTCTACAAGGCCCCCCCATAAAGCTCTGCAGATTGTCCCTGGCCCTGTCTGTGGCACGGGAGGTTCAGAGGGTTGGAGAGGAGCTGTGATATCTTAGTGCTTCAGCTGAGGCCAGGTAACTATAAACCCACAGGCCATACCAGTTTCCATTTCCATCCCTCTCCCTCTTTATCCTTTCTTTCAAAATCTGTAGCCAAGTTGTTTGTTCTGGAAGATGAACCTCCCAAAGTCTGTCACGTGCGATTGCATCTCTGCGTGTCTTGGCCTTGCTCAAGGAGCTTCTTTCCCCCGCCTCATAAAACACACCCCTGACATCAGCTGTTTGCTAAATGTGCAACAACAGGCCTGAGCTGAGGAATGTGTTTGCTACTGGGTCATGATTTCAAGTCCACAAATTCTGGAAGAGTAATGATGTGTTTATTCCCTGAGCTCAAGTACACTCACCTGCTCAAGGTTCATTTGCATTTTAGAGGTGACCATTCCCAAGCCTCAGCTCCCATTAGCTTTTCTGCCTTTGCCTCCACATTCTACCTCCTCCACCTCACTGCGAACAGAAGCAGGCTAACGAACGCTTATGAAAAGAAACCCTCTATTATCCTTAATTTCCATCCCACTCTAATGGCACAGCAACCCTGCTGCTCTCTCTCTTCTGTCTGTGCACAGGGGCTGTGGGCTTCTCTGGTCCTTACCCCTGGCAGAGGCTAAAGCAAGATGGAGTGTGTCTGGTTTGCAGCACTTGAGCTCTCTGAATATTAAGTGACTTCTCCCTGGCGTGTCGTTCAAGGCCCCAGTTATGTAGGTCAGTGTGGGGAGTTACGTGGTTTACACAGGCAACCTGGAAAAACCGACTCGTTGAATGGGGAAAAGCCTGGAGAAACCTAACAGGATGCTCAGAAAGGAAACCAGAACATTTAGCAGCTCATGAACAAAATCTGCCCATTTGTTCATATTTGTGATCTAGGATCCCTTACTATTTGTGCAGAGACTGGTGTGCAAGCTGGACAACCCATGATCCATTACAAAAGGCCTTATGGCCCTGCAGAAACTGGGCTGCATCAGGTCCACAGAGCTGGCACACAAGCGGCACTGACCCACCGAGGGAGGGGGGAGAGCAGGCAGGTGAAGCTAGTTTGGGTGGGCACAGGTGGGGCTTTTGGAGCAGGTGGAGCCAGCTGATTGTGTGGGAGGCTGATTTGCTAGTGGGGAAAAGAGAGAATGGCAGGTATATTTGGAATGTGCAGGGTAATAGTGAGTCTACTCTTTATCTTAGGAGCGGCTAGCCTAGAGCTTGCAGGTAGGTGTGAAGGAACTCCTGGGTGGGGGCTATGCTGTGGGACTGACAGTGCTGCGAGGAAAGAGCTGCTGTGGGATGGTGAGGTCTTTTTCACTATGTCCTCCTGGGGTAGAGCTGCTGCTTCTTGGCTGTATTCTTGTGATGGGGTGGCTAGGAAAGCCTGCAGCTTGCTTCTGGGGGGCTGCCCTGTGGCTCAGCCTCCAGAGGGGCAGCTTGCCACAGTGTGGTCTTGTACTTATGTACTCACTAATGTACTTAACTAATGGTTGTTTCTGCCAAGAAGCTTGTAGTCTGGAAAGGTAAAGCCTTCCTGAGCCTTGCTGCAGGCATCTCTTGGCTCTGGGGTGGAGAAAATGCTTATTCTTCTGCCTTTCCTGGTAACAGGGGGGCAGTGGTGAGGCTGGCTGCTGCTTTACCTGCCAGTGCTGGGGAGGAAGGGGCATCCCCAGTGAAAGGGAACTGGCTGGTAATTGGTATCTGGAGGCTCTTCAAACAGACAAACTTGTCTCAGGGTCAGAAAACTTTGGTGCCTCCCAGAAGAGGAGGTTTCTCTAAGAGAAGCTGAAATTGGCTGGTAGCTTACCTTAGCTTTGGCTCGACTTCATGTCTTTCATGTTATTTTAGATTCAAGGTGGCTGCCACTAGTTACCCTGCACAATCATTGGCACTGTTTTGCAAAAGGTTTTGGCTTGTTGAGTTGGGTTCTGAGCACTGTACTGAACATGTGCAACCTAATCCTTGATGTGTTTTGCCATCCTTCATGCAACATTAGTAATAGTAATTGTGAAACTTTAATCATTCTGAGAACTTCCCACATGAAAACTTCTGTTTCAATACGCTAGAAGTGGTGTCCCCTGCCACATTCTCTGCCTGAATTTATGCCCAAAGCTGTCTGGTCTGTGTGCGATGCAATTGTAATACTTGTAACCTGGGATAGCTATGTGTTCTGGTTGCCCCTTTCTTACTAATATATGGATGGTTCATATGAGTTTCCATTATCTGCCACTTCTTTGCCCAGATACACGTTGACTGTGGTGGGTGGGAGGGAGAAGACAGAAATTTCCACTCACCCCAGCAGTAGGATTTTGCATTTCCTGTAGTTAATTTATGTCTTTACAAAATGAAATGCAGTTGTACCATCGGGGCAAGTGGAAACTTCTGGCTTTTTCCTGTTCCTTTGGTTTGGACATATGCAAACTCTCAAAAAAATCCAACCAAAAAACCCCAGTGGGCTGGATGCACACATTTCTTATGCCCTTGGCAGTCAGAGAATCTGTCACTTTTTGGTGGTGCTTCAGCTGTTGTGCAGCTGCTGCCAGGATGCTTGCAGGGCTGGAGCCTGGGGATCTGTGCAGAAGGGGGAAATCCAGGCTTAGGGTGAGACATGTAGGTGGAAGAGGAGCACTCAGGAAACTTCAGAAAATGAGTCCTGTAACTTTTTTACCTCTTGTATGTACTGAAATTTTCTTATATGTGTGAGTGGATTATTTGCAGTGAGTGTGGTGATCTCCTCTGCAGTGCGTAAAGAGCATTGACACAGTGTCACTGGGATTTTCATGATGCAGATGTTAACATAAAATTAATGAGAGTAAGTGCGACTACCCTAAGCTAGGGTTATTTTTTAGCGCACTAAAAATACCCAGCAACTGGATGTTAACTTGAATATAAGGCTAGTGACTCTTGTCGCTCACCAGGATGAGTAAAAAGAGATGAACTTTGGCAGCTGGACATGCAGCAGTCTCTCCCTTACATATTTTTTCCTACTTACAGGCACATTTTTCTATGTAGGTGAGGAATGGTGCTCATCTTGAAAGCACTCTCTTCTGAAAACCGTAGAGCTGTTGTCAGGGAATGCCAGGGAATTCTGCAAATATGCTGACTGCCAAAAAACGGTAGCAATTAAACAGCCCTTGAAAAATTGCCTGTCAGAAGACTAAATTTGTGTTTTTAAACTGACCAGTGACAGCAAACAAAACTAACTTTTAATTTTGACTTGCCTTTTTTTTGGTAGTGAATAGATGACAGCATTCCCTCAGCCTGCTAATTCGTCAGTTCAAAGAATACCTTTCTTCTTTGTTGAATTTCTTCTGTTAGGTAATTAAATAAAGCAAACTTCACCTGCCGTTCATTGAGAGCTTCAGAAGTTGGTTTTAGCAGATAGCCAAGTTGTGGGGTGCACCTTTCTCTTATTCCTTGTATGAATTTGCACTACGGTAAGCTTGGCTGATGACATGCACAAAGTCTGTACTCAGAAAGGCTGCCAGTACAGTCTAATTTGCTTTGACAGACTTGATATCAAATGCTTGTCACTCCTCCCCGGTTTTATTTCTATTCTGACTCATGTGGTTGTGGCGGTCCCAGTTAACATAAGGATTGAAATTTGTCACCAAAATGTGCATTTTCCCCCTGAGCCTTGAATTTCACAAATTAGCGCAGAAAACAATTGCACACAATGACATATATATTTTTTTTAAGAGAAATTCAAAGACTGGCAGACACTTCCTTCTCTGCTTTAGCTTTTGCTTTGTCCCTCTGAGATGGGTTATGGCATGCTGCTGATGATGAGAGGTCCCCCTAAGCATACAGGTGTGTGCTGCCAGGCTCACCCCATTCTCTCTGCCTGCAAGAGCATTCATGCTGCTTTCTGGTGTATTGCTATGGAGAAGTGATCTGGACTGAAATCAGGATTTGGAGAACAGACCTTGTATAGGGACCTCCTTCTGCAGACTGCATCACCCTGAAATGTTTGTGGAAACACTTTTTGTTTGGGTTTTTTTTTTATTTCCTTGCAGTGGATTTCTGTAGGGTTCAGGGTGCCACTGGCCTGCTGGCACTTAGCAAGCATTTAGAGGTGGAAAAATTAAGGCAATTATTGTGAAAATGGTACTGTCAGCTGAAAAGCTGATCCTGAGATAACAAAGCTGGACATTAGCCCTAAATGAGGATTCCCCAGCCTGAAATCCCATTTTCCTGCCTGGGAGCACCAATTATGTCAATGTCCATGTATGACTCTGCAGGTGGACTTCAGGCAGCTGCAGAATACCTTTGTGAGGGATGGATACCTTCCTGATCTGTGTAGCCTGTGCCACTGTCTGGGCTGTGTCTGTCCCTGTCTGTCTCCGTTTTGGAGGTGAGCATGACACATTCCATGTACTGGCACTACCTGGAACACAAGAAACATGTTCCAAGTGAAAAGTCACATGGCTAATCTTTAAATATATTTTTTCTTTTTCTTTTCTCCTTGTGCAGTGTATGCTCATCCTGCTGTTGTGGGGTCTCTATGTGTGTGCTAGCATGTGTGATGAGCTGAGCTGAGGCTCAGCTGAAGTCTCCTGCTTTGGGAGCACAACCTGGCCCAGGAGGAGGAAAAGATCCTGGCTGTGTCCCAGGGTTGGAGAATGAATCCCGTGTGGGATGTGCCAACAGGTCTGCAGATATTGTTGGGGGCAAATCTCTGACTTGTTGTACACCTAAGTGTGGGTGCAGTGGCAGAGCTGGGCAGGAGCAGCCAGCTCGCTCCTGCTGCTGGGGAATGCTGTGCTGGTGTGGGAAAGCTCAAACTCACATTTGCTAATGGGCCTGCCAGCCTGCAGGGAGGCTGTGGTGGGGTTTCTGCTCATCTGTGTGATTAGGCCTTGGAAATGAGCACTGCAGCTGAACCCCTCCTTGGACTGTCGCACCTGAGTGTGTGGTCAGGATGCAGCCTCTGGCACTGGCTCTCCTCAGGTCTGTGCTGCAAATGTGGCACAGGTGCTCCCTGAGGCATGGGAGCTTGAGTTTTGCTGGCTGCCAGGGGGTGTCAAGGTCCTCAAGTGACCACCAAAATGTCACCATTATTTCTAGAACAAGATCAGGCAGGTTGCTTGTGACAAAGTACCTCCTGTTGGACAGCAAGCAATGCTAATAAAAGCATCCCCTGTCTCACCTATGGGGCACAAACAGTTTCCGTGCTCAGACCTCTTTTACAGGGCATTGGGGCCACTCCAATAAGGAAATGCTCAAAAATAAATACTCATTCTTTAGTATCTTTCACTTAATATCAAACACGCTTGGCTGATAAACAGCCCTGCTGCAGCATCAAGCCTCCTCTTTGGGCTACTGCTGCAGATGAATTTCACCAGCCATAGCTCAAACACCTCCTTTTTGCCTTCCTGCAACATAATAAAAATTGCTTTTGCTGGACCAAATACTACCCCCCCCCCAACAAACAAACCAACCCAATCAAACAAAAAACCCCACTAAACCCCACCAAAAAAAAACCCCCACAAAAACAAACAAAAAACTGAAAAGCAACCAAAACAAACAAACAAAAACCCCTAAAAAATAACCAGATGTTTTGAGCTGATTTTGTATCTGCCTGCTCAGTTTTTGCCCAGTTTCAGAAGCTTGAAGCAAGCAAGCCCACGGGGTACTTCATTACTCTGTAAAGTGCTTCTTTCCCCCCTCAACTCCCTTCTGCTCTTCCCCTTCCCCCCACACCCCGTAGGATCCTTTCTAGGTTGCAGTGTAGAGGAGGGAGGAACACCTCTCTGAGCCCGGGGCTGTACCAGCCTGGTGGTGTTCACTTGTAACGGAGCGAGTGACTTCACTATTGCTGGTCTGCATCTCCCTCTTGTGGACAGATTTCTCTTTCCTTCCTAAGAGCATGTAAGGTTGCAGCGGTATTGTGTGGCTTGGCACAGCTCGCAACTGATATAAATTAATTGCTAGGCAAGCATGTTATGTGTACTAATTATTAAAGCACACTGAATTTGCCTTCTATGGGGTGTAACTCCGCTGTGTGAACCAACCTCAGATTGGTCCCGTGAATAAATGCTGCTGCAGAAGAAACCAATCATTACATTTGCCTTTGGCAAAGCAGAACAAAAAATTTTAAAAGCTGCCTTTCATGTTTTGGCTGTCACTTTCTACTTTTTTCTGTTGCTAATATGTTGCATTTTAGCAACCAAAATACTACAGCATTTTGCTGAGTAGGATTTTATAAACGCAGCAAAGCATGGCAACTCTTGCACCAGTTAACTGTTGAGATCTGGTCTCATCTTTCTGGATCTTAAAGTCTGTTAATAAACACGAACTTTCCTGCTTTAGGTTATTTACTTTAAATCAAGTGCACTTAAAATATGTCCTTTTTGTATCTCTCGGCCTGCCTGGACTACAAAAAGCCATGGGAGAGGAGACCATGAAGCGCTCCTTTGGGCTGGGACTCTCTGGTCTGGCATTGACAGTGGCAAGGGGTTTCCCTCTGGGGCTCCTCAGTGCTACTACCCGAGAGGCTTTTCTAGTTTGGGAAGAAGCATCTTAGAAATAAATAAATTTTTAAAAAATCATAAGTAAAAATAATAAACCTGTAGGCATGGGGAGGGGGCTGTGTGATGGGTGAGAAGGGAGTGGTGCTCAGCCAGCTCAGCTCTTTGCACTGCTCCGTCTGGTTCTTGTTGCCTTACGGGGAGGTAGGAAACCTCTTGCAAAAGGCAAATGTACCATCTCAAAAAACGATGTTACACTAAGACCTGAAGCTAGGGGGCAGAGATGAGTCGTTGCAACTACAACTTCCGTGTTGTAGTGAAGTTTCCTAACCCGTTACCTGTCTCTGAGAGCGCCGGAGGCTTCCTGCTAGCCCTGACGATGATGTTTGTGAGCGATGTGGGAACGGGGGAACTGATGTTTGCTGCTAGCAAATACTCTCGTCATAGAGGGCTTGGCCATTAAAGATGCTTATGAACGTGTTAGTTACTCACTGAATATTTATGCAGTTTTTATCACTATTTTGGTAGGGCGAAATACACCAGGAAACAAATAATTTCCTCAGTGCAAAAGCTGTATAAAAATATATTCTGAGGCTAAGCACTTTCTTAAAAAGAATGGATAGCTAATCAACTAAGTAAGATGAGACACACTAGTTAAAATCCTTGTCTAATAACTTACGTAACTTTGTGTTGGATAAGTGCGTGGTTAGTTTAAAAGCTGTTTCTCTTGAAACTGGCTCAGGTTTTCCAAAGGAACATTTTCGCAAAGGGGCAAATACTTTGAGAAGTCTAATATTAATATCTAATATTAACTTTGTGGCTGATTTTATTTACTCTTCAGAGAAGAGATAGCTGCTTTTGCTGAAAAAACACTGCCCTGGGTATAAGTTTGTGACCTAGGATAGAGGAGAGATTATATGAACTAAATGGTCCTAGCAGCATTTTGTGGTCAGGTAACGAATGCAACACAAAATCTGTATCAATATTGTTCCTTCCTTCTGTGAAACGTAGCTTTCTAATTCATGCTTTCACTGGAGTTTGTTCTTCTGCTGTCATGCTTGTGATGCTTCTCCAGCTTTCTGGGCATTAGGCTGTTGCCAGCTCTCAAAGCTTATCGGGGACAAATCCTCAACCCTTAACACTGTGTTTTAAATGGGAAGATATTGGAAGGTGGACTGGTGCTATATGAGACCTACCATGGGTTCAGGCTTAGGACCAAGTTCTTGACAGCATGCTGTCATACTGACCTTCTGGTAGGAGAAAAGGGCATTGGGGGATGAACTGCTGATATCTGTCTAGGTGATTGGATGGATGCCAGCAACAGGTCACACTGGCACCTGCCTGCTTAGGGGTACTCAGTGCTCCTCTGGGCTGGGTGGATGGTCTGCAGCACTGTGCCACTGGCCCAGTCTCACCCACTCCACAGTGCCCGTGGGCTGGGGTGCATGAAATGTCTCTTCCCTCCTAAGGTGGAACAGCATGAAGTTTAGCGTAGCATCACTTATTTGCTTTGGCAAGGAGGTTACTACGGCGCACCTGCAGCATGTGGTGCAGGCACTGCTTCATTCTGATGCAGCCTGGTCGTGTCGGCTGATCTCGCTTTGAGTAGGCTGTGTCAGTGGAAACCTGCCCAAGGAACTGCTGTTTCCTGCCTCTGGGGGGAGAAAAGCAAAATCAAGTCTATCGTAGACAACTTTGTAACTGTGTGTTGCTCTTGCTCCACTCCACAAGCTGTTAAAGGCATGCGTTTGTTTTATTTAAGTCACGCAAAAAACCCACTTTCTATATACAATGGTTACTATGGCTTTTTCTTATCGCTGCTTTGCCCCCATGTCCTCTCAACACTTCCCTTCTGTACAGGCTCCATGTGCTGCTCCCTGGACAGGGAGCCCTTAGCCTCTATTCCAGAGGGAGAGTTGTCCATGGAAATGGACAATTAAACCCCTCTTCCCTGGAAAATGAGGCTAGGATTTTGAAACAAAACCAACTTATGTGGTAATCCTTTTGTCATAATTCCCAGGGCAGGCTTTGCCTTCAGCACTGGGGGAAGAGCAAGGCACATCAGGGCAAAATGTCTCTGGAGTGAGATTTACTTACATTCACAGTGAGTGAGAATGTATTGCTCTTGTCCTGTGTGTTTTCTTTTTTTTTAAGGGCAGGAAAAGGTTTTTGTAACCTTCTGTGAAGAATAGCCTCTCTTTCTGCAGCTTTGACTCACAACGTTCGAGTTTCCTCCCCTGAGCTTCCTCCAGGAGCTGTTTCAGCCACAGATGTTTTGCATATGTAGGAAAAGCATGAGTTTGTTCAGGAATGGAGCACCTTGGCCTTCAGGAACTTTAATTGGCTTTCTATTGGCAGTGCTGATGCCAATAAACATATGACAGAGAGGGTATGAAACTTAGAGGAAAAAAGGTGACTTTTCCAAATTAGTAAAAGGGTTACTTGCAAGAAACGTGTCTGTTTAGCAGCAAGATCAAAGAACAAAAAACGGCGTTCAAGCACATTCCTCCCTCCTCCTCTTCCCCATTAAGCTTTGAGGTTCCACCCATCCAGCGCAACCTTTCCCAAATGTTCATTCTTGTTTGCTAAGGAAACAGCACTGGTGGGGCTTTACTGGCTGCCTGTCAATCTGTTGATCAGTATTATCCTAAAAGCTTTTGAACCTATTGCTCAGTTCGTTGCATGTGAGCAAGAAGACAGAGATGTCCCAAAGGTGAGGAAGTAACTGAGACTTGAGGAATGTTCTCACTGGTGAGAGAACCTGGAGTAGGTCTCCTCACCAAGCGGCTGCTGCACACCCGCAACAGCCACCCCTCTGTTTGACCCTGTGTGTGCCGACTGGGTGCCTTAGGGTGTACTGGAGCACATAAGCAGGAGCATCTGGTGTGATGGGAGGGGGTAGGTGCATGGGCTTGGGAATCCATCTGAAACTGGGCTGTCTTAGTTCTGTTGTGCAGGGAACAAGTTACCTGTGCTGTGTGAAATGCTTCTTTCTACCCCCACATGTACAATTCTGAGGTCAAGGAGATTATAAGTAGAGAGAATGTGAGGTTCTACCTGTTGGCAAAAGAGTATAGGCTTCACTGAAGGTGAACTAAATAGAAGGAAATCAAAGGTCAGAGAGCTATGACTTGGATTTGTGTTTTTTTTTTTTTTTTTCTTGCATGAGTGTTACTAAGACTAGGTTACCTACTCCTTTCTTTTCCACAAAGATTTCACCTTGATACTTAATCTTTCACAATAAAGCCATAATTGTCTCATACAGCTTGAGGAGAATGCTGATCACCAGCTTGACCATGAGTTTCAGGGGCTACTGCAGCTCTTAAGATTATTTATCCCATCACTTCACGCGGCGACCATTAAAATTCAGACTTGTCCCATGTGAGGACAATGCAAGCTACTCTTTGAGTCTTTCCATAATATTAATAATAATCACCAGACACTGGGAAAGAGCCCGAGGGAGAGAAATTGCTTCTGGACAAATATCTTCAGCTTAAGCACTTGTGGAACATTCCCAGTGCTGCTCTGTCCTGCTTTCTGTGTCAATCTGGAGCTTCTGTCTGTGACCTTTCCTAGGCCCTTCAGTGCCTTGTTATGGGGTTGAAAAGCCCTTGGATGGATGTATAATGCTTTTTCATTGTTTATCTACTATTTTCTTCTTGGTGAGACAAGACGTCTTAATGAGCATTTGGAAGCTATACAGCAATTTAACTTGAAAGTTAGTGATGCTTTTAAACTCCAGCTAAATAGTCATTTGTGGGGGGCAGACTGAGGGGATGGAAACTGGAGTCAATAACAAGGCTGGGTGGGAATTCACTGATAAAACAGCTTTTGTTTGCTTGTGGAGGGAATGATGTTTTGTCAAAATGGAGGGGTGTGGATGAATGGCAGGTAATGCCCTGGGAGGAGGGCTGTGCCTGGGTGTCCCTGGGGATAACTGCCGGGAGGGTGCTCCTGTGCTGGGAGGGCCACAGCTCCTGACTGCAGCACAGCCAAGCCCCATTCCAAGGCTCCTGGTTTAGATACAGCTGCTAAATTTTGAACAGAAATGCTCAAACTAAAATATTTCATGAATAGTTTCTGCAGTGGTTCTGCTTGGTTTAGATTCTCCTTTCCATAGGGAACTTTTACATTCCAAAACTGAACAAAAATGTAGGTTTACAAGCACAGTCCCCCAAATGAAAGAGCACAAATCCTGGCTGTTTAATGCAGTGGGGCCTATGTCTGAAGGAAGTGCTAGAAAACAATATGTGATAATAGCAGAAGAAATAAGATATCTCAGTTTTATGAATACAGATATCATATAAAAGTTGATGAAATAACTTTTTGATTGAGCAATGTGGCCTGTATATCAGCAGAGGTAATCTATCAGTGACCAGATACATTACTTTGACAGCCAGTAGCTATAGCTGTTGATGTAGCCGGGTAAATATTGTATCCAGTAACCAGATTACGTCTCCATGCAGAAGCCATGCACATGAATTGCCAAGGATAAGTGTTTAACAGTACCATAGCCTGCATAATTCAGATTACTCTGTAAATGATTCTTTTGGAATCATGTATGAAGTCACTAAAGTAACTAAACAACACCCAGCTATGCTGAGGTTCAGCATAAAATACAAAGTGTTCAGTGTGTCACAAGGTACCAGTGTCCTCTGTATAAGATGATGTCCTTGCTTTGCAGAAGCATTGATTTTACTGTATGCAGCCTGGGATGCTACAGAGGCTGTGGTAAAAGATCTGGAAATAAGAGTCTGTGGAACAGCAATTCCAGTTTAACTTTTTTTTTTTTAATTGAACCAGGTTCAAAGAACCTACATGTGGTAAGTAATGGGTCCCAAGATGTGCAAGGGTCATGCTCTGAGAGCTAGAATGTCATTCTGTTGTGAAAATAAAATCTGGTTTGTTGCTGTCTATCTGATCAGATGCAAACTAGTACTTGTTTAAGCAAATCTTCCAGAAAGTTCAAAGCTGGAGCTCAGCCAGCCTGTGCTTCCTAGGAAGAGACGTTCATAAGAAAATTCAGAGGAAGGAAATGTGAACTCGGTTATAGCAATAAAGTTGCTAGGTAGGTTTTAAACATATCTGAAAGTAAATGGTTATGTAATGCCCAGTATTCAATCAGTGTTAAAACAGAGCTTTTTGCAAAGCTATTGAGAGTTTTGAAAAAATCCGAGAATAAATCCACATATAGCAGAAATTCAAGCTTCAAGATATGCTTGAGATGTATAGCTGTGACTTCAGCCAAGATCAGTTGATTATTCAACTTCACCTATTGCAAGCTATTTGTCAGCCAATACAAATATTGTGATAGTATGTTCACAGATACCTTGGATTGTTCACCTGAACAAAATGTCAATTATATTTTTTCTGAGGGATGAAGAAAAAGCTAATATTTGGGTAGCAATAGCAATCTACCGGAAGCAAGCATTGCTTTAATCCACAGTGAGGCAGTCATGGCTTACCTAGTGCGTGACTTGTTTTAATCTCTTTAACATGTACGCAGGGATGAAGTGGAAGTTTTGCAACATGTATCACTATTCCAGGGAGAATTGCGGTTTGGAACTTTTTTCACAAGTGTAAGTTAAATCTATTTAGTAGTATTGAATATAGCTTTCTGTCCATTTTATTAGGGAAGTCTGTTAACCACATGTTTTTTCCTCTATTAATTGTGAGGAAATATTGATTATGTGTGCCTCATTAGGGAATTACTACTTACACTAGAGTTTCATTTGAAAGGATGGCTGAGCTGGGGCATAAAGCAATGCTTCACTTAACTGTTGGGCAATGATGAGTTCTGCTTTCTGGGGGTGTATGGCTACAGGACATGCTGCTTCAAAGTAGCTGTTTGAAGGTATGGCTCCAGCAACGTGTATGTAAGGGCGAAAGTTCTTGGCATAATTGCTTAAGAACAGGTGGCATGGAAATACTGTGTGGTTTCATGTGTCCCACGGCACAAGACAAGCTTTTTTTAGGAAAAAGAGCGTCAAGGGTCTTTAAAGGAGAGACTTAGAAGGACAGGCACAAGGTTTCTGTAGGTAACTTTGATCTTTTGGTAGTGGGTCAGTATTAGCATCCCACTTGAATAGAAATATTAAGCTGCATGTACTTCCCAGAAGAACGGGGGTAGAAGAAACCATTTTATTTTATCTAAAAGCTATGGCCAAGGAGCAGCAAGGCGCCCTGACTTGGTTACTTGCTGTAGTTTTATTTTGGCAGAAAAGAGTGGTCTGTCATTTGCTGCAAACTCACAAAGCATCCTTTAGTACTGCACCTTGTTCACATTAGGCTTTGCACTTGTTATTTACTCATGCCAGTACATATTAAAACTTGCCTGGTTTTACTGCTGCAAAGAAACTCTTCTGTCATACAGCCGTGGTTTGAGTGTGAGTGTTTGCGCTTTGAGGTGCGCTCTCTCTCTCACTTCACACTCGGCTGCAGAGCTTAGAGCTGTGGTTGGCCTTTCTCCAGGAATTCAGCTATCCATATTTTAAGGGTGGACATTCAAAAGGATGCAAGCTGGAAATCTTGAAATGTTTTTTCAATGAAAAAGAAATGGATGCAGCATAAGGTTATTTGCCTGCAAAAGAAAATCGCAGCATTCAAGTGGATGGTTTCTAAAACTACCAACTTGTATTATGCATTAAATATGAGCAAGCTGAATAGTTTTAACTTCCTTGAGTATGAATTATGTCAAATTGTTGTCTTGTATTAAAAATATCCATGGCATGAGATAGATATCTTTTCATGAGACCATATGTCTGATTGCTTGCCTCTTCCAAGCTGTAGTCTATTTATGCTCCAGCACCTCACTGAGAAGTGTGCAGTTGCCCTCTGCGCCCATGTTGAGTCTTCTTCAAATAACAGTGTTTCTGGGCAAGCAAAATTTCCCTGGCACCATGCACAATATGGAGTTGGGCTCTTCAATTGCTAACTCTTTGGAGGAGAGACTTGTTCCTTCCATTTATGCCCAAGGCATCTGTTGACATAAAGTGTCTTCTAAACTACTGTGTTTTACAAGAGGACCTGGCTACTCAAATCTAGACCTGGGACCTTGTGATGTTGTGCAAACAGTATGAATACTTGGGACAGGAACTAGTTCATAATCAAATATTAAAAAGATAGAGCAAGTTAGGAGGGTATCTGCTCACCAGTGTGATTATTTTATTACTGGAATACTCAAAATGCCCTCAAAACTTTGTGGTTTAACACTGTCTGGCATAAAGCAGCATGTTAAAGAATCTGTTTTTCTGGCTATAAAAATCAGCTTTGTGATTCAAAGTACTACAGTGCTGTGTCTTGTAAAACATATCTGTTCTATTAATACCTCATTTTAATAAAGTGGAAAGCACTGAAAACTGTCAGAGGGTCAAATGGGCTGGATAGCTGTCATATTGTTTATTGGTATTTACTCACTTGACTCTGACATAGTATACTTCTAATTGGCAGGCAGGCAAATGAATTGCCTATAATTCTTCCTGCAATGTTCTCAGCAGGATGCAAGGGAACAGGAGAGGAAAGGAGAAGCTTGAATAGTATCATGCCTAGGGGGAAAATAACAGGACAGAAAGCCCAGAAATCAGAGTTGAAAGAATAAAGGAAACTTCAGAGGAGGGAAAACCATGCATGCAGATAGTTCCATTGCACTGATAGCAGCTTGAGAGAACGAATTGGAAACAACCTTCCCTCTTCCCCAGGGCACTGACTTTTGTAATCTCTTCTGTGTGGGGATCTCTCGTGGAAAGCAGTGAGGAGCTCTCTGCACTAAAAATGGCTCTAAGCCTGGAGTTACAATGGGTCCAGGTTGCAGAAGGTTTGATTTTGTGTTTTAAATTGTCCTCAGGGTTGTGGTAGACCCATGCCAGCCTTGACTTTTTTTTTTAACACTTGGATTAATGTGGGGCATGAAGAGTCCTCTAAGCTAATGTATTTCAGGGAAGGTTTAGACTAGATATTAGGAAAAACTTCTTCACGGAAAGGGTTGTCAAGTATTGGAACAGGCTGCCCAGGGAAGTGGTGGAGTCCCCATCCCTGGAGGTATTTAAAAGACGGGTTGACGAGGCACTTAGGGACATGGTTTAGTAGTGGACAGGTACAGTTGGACTCAATGATCTTAAACGTCTTTTCCAACCAAATGATTCTATAATATGGTAGAAGACACAGTCATGTCTTTTTTTGTGCACATAGATACACGTTGTGGTTTAACCCCAGCCGGCAACTAAGCACCACAAAGCAGCTCACTCACTCCCCCCTGGTGGGATGGGGGAGAGAATCGGAATGGTGAAAGTGAGAAAACTCGTGGGTTGAGATAAAGACAGTTTAATAGGTAAGGCAAAAGCTGTACACAGAAGCAAAGCAAAACAAGGAATTCATTCACTGCTTCCCATCGGCAGGCAGGTGTTCAGCCATCTCCAGGAAAGCAGGGCTCTATCACATGTAACTGGTTACTTGGAAAGACAAATGCCACCACTCTGAATGTCCCCCCTTCCTCCTTCTTCCCCCAGCGTTCTATGCTGCACATGACATCACATGGTATGGGATATCCCTTTGGTCAGTTGGGGTCAGCTGTCCCAGCTNTGTACACAGAAGCAAAGCAAAACAAGGAATTCATTCACTGCTTCCCATCGGCAGGCAGGTGTTCAGCCATCTCCAGGAAAGCAGGGCTCTATCACATGTAACTGGTTACTTGGAAAGACAAATGCCACCACTCTGAATGTCCCCCCTTCCTCCTTCTTCCCCCAGCGTTCTATGCTGCACATGACATCACATGGTATGGGATATCCCTTTGGTCAGTTGGGGTCAGCTGTCCCAGCTGTGTCCCCTCCCAACTCCTTGTGCACCCCCAGCCTACTTGCTGGTGGGGTGGGGTGAGAAGCAGAAAAGGCCTTGACTCTGTGTAAGCACTGCTCAGCAGTAACGAAAACATCCCTGTGTTATCAACACTGTTTCCAGCACAAATCCAAAATGTAGCCCCATACTCACTACTGTGAAGAAAATTAACCCTACCCCAGCCAAAACGAGCACAATACCTCTCCATGCCTCTTAATTAAGCTGCTTTTGAGTTTTGAGGTACATTCTTCAGTAATCACATTAAAATCAAAGGGGAGAATTTGGTATTACTGGGATGCAGTCTTAGACTTAGGATACAAACTGCTTCTTAAATTTGAAAAATGCAGACAAGCAGTGTTTGACAGTTGACTACTGTGTCTTACTGAGCCTTGGAGCATGGAGAAATTTAACGTTAATGCAGTGAGTGCCGAACGGGACACCCGGTTGCTGCAGTGCTGAAGAGGCTTAATGGGACCCAGCCTTCCTTCCTGGAAGGAAAAGCAAAGAAACTAAAGAGAAGTTCTGCTGGTGATACTGATTCTTTTAAGAAAGAAAAGAGCATAAAGAGAGAAAACAGATCCTGCTCTGTGGGTAAGGAGACAAAAAAACCCCAAGGCACAAGAGGGTTTTTAGGGACTTTCCAGAAACTTCAGTTAACAACCAGAAATCCAGATGTGTATCAGCACTGGATCCATGTGCTGAGGAAAATGTTTCTTAAAATACAAGAAGGAGAATGGTCGTTCAAATTGAACTCCTCAAATCATATTAAATGCTCAACTTCTGGTTCCAGCATTTGAAAATGACTGCCAAAACCTTGTAATGCCTGTCTGTCATGATGGTTACCACCACTATTAACCATTCTCTTGTTCATTACCCTTTATCTTGGAGGAAAAAAAAAAAGAGCTGTTTCATTAGTGGTATTTGATGTTGTATTCTTTGGGGAAACAGCAAGCAGAGGTTATACAGGGGGTGTGGGATGGGGGGTGACCACTGTATTTACTGCCTGAGACACTGCTGCTTGCTTATTTCATGACTAACAGACTTCAAGAAGTGAAGCAGGGCTTAAGGAAAGAAATAACTTTTCACAGACGTAACAGGCCTCAGAAGATTAGCTTGTGTTACTTTAAATTTGATTAAACTCATGCCAGGATATTGCTTTCAGATATTGTGTTCAAGGGGAAGGTGGTTTAAAAAGTGTAAGAAATCTGGGTCACAAATTAGCAATTTTTCCATTGTTCTTCTTCTCTGGTTAATAAACTGTAGCATGATTTGGAGAACTCATCATGTACAACAATTGCAGAAATAGCCCATATTACAATCTAGAGACTCTTCCATATAAGATGCACGCTGTTTGTGATATTCTTTCTGCTTTATCTCAGTCACCAGCTGTGTAATCTCTATGAGAAAGAGACTCTTACCGAACATAACTCTACAGGTGATGTGCTCATTTCCACTGCTGTTCTTCCCTGATTTTTTCCCAGTATGAGCGTCACTAAAATATATATCTACATAATGTCAGCTGCCATTTAAGGTCTGAATCTGCGTTGTTGAGAGAAGTCTATTTTATTGCCACTTCTAGTATCTTTTTGTAAAAAGCTTGGAAATAGATTCTCAAAAATGTGCTAAGTTATAGTAGGAGAATGCTTGTGATATGACATGGCTTCACTCAATATATCTTTTTCAGGTATTTTATTCTCCCAATACCTCTCCAGAAAAATTGAACAACAACAGGCTAGGTGAGTCTTGCTGAGGTTAAACTGGAGGCTTGTGGCAGAGCATAAACTAAGCTCAGGTCTCTTGTAGCAGAAGAAAGTATCCTTCTTTTTTCTAGGTTTTTAACAAAGCTGTAGAATTGCTTCTTGTCTTTTAAAGGTGCATCTTGGATGGCTTCCATTAGGCAAAAGCATAAGCTGGCGTTACAGTGTGGGAAGAGTGTAAGAAAAGGAAGAAACAAAAGACATTTTTCATAATCCCTGGAAAGCTTTCAAAAAAAGAAAGTATTAATGCACTAGGGGGAAAAGTATGAAGAAAGTGCACACAGCTGCTATCAAGTAAATTATGCAGGGCTGATCAGATGACAAAAATGTTGGAATATGCCTCAGGGACTATAACTGCATCGCCAAAAGAAATCTGGTAGAAGTTCCATAAGTAAGCAGGAGTTTTTGCTGATGAAAAACTGTTCTGCTGATGTACTTTTAGTTATAAAATGATGTTTGAGCTCTCCCTGCTGCTGGATCCTCACCTAAGGAAGTTCTGACTGTAACTTAGAAGAGTCTCCAGCATTAAAGAAAACTGAAAGTAACACTAATGTTTTGCATATTATGGCTTACAATTTTGGTACCCATTTATGTGCAGAATCTCCAGATCCTGGGAATGTGGGAAATTCAAGTCCTGCCATACTGTCATGGAGTAAAGGGCTTTGTCCTGTTCAGAAGGAGGCACTTCTACGCACCCACTAAGTTAAGGAAGGGCTGCGGAAAACGTGGCTTATCTGTTGACACATGGACAATTGTCACTCAGAAATGTGAAAAGCTTTTCAGAGGTAAGGCTGGAGTTAGCTGTTTTGTGGAGGTCATGACAGTTCTGCAGCAGTGCCCTGGGAGGGATAATGTGTTTTCTGCAGTGTTGTCATGCATAGCTTCCAACACCCTCCTGATACTCATCTCTCCAGTGGTGAAGCCCATAGGAGGAATAGCAGGATTTTTTCTTAGATGCAAGCTTTGACTTGTTGAATTTACTTTTCTGAAAGAAAATGCAGAAGTTAGGAGGCAGTGGGCACAAACTGAAATACAAAGTATTCAATTTAAACATAATAAAAATCTTCTATGGTGAGGGTGGTCAAGCAGTGGAACAGGTTGCCCAGAGAGGTTGTACAGTCTCCATCTTTAGAAATGTTCAAAACCAGTACTGAGCAATCTGCTGTAGCTGACCCCACTTTGAGCAGGGGTGTTGGACTAGATGATCTCTAGAAGTTACTTCCCAACTCAGCAATTCTGTAATTTTTGTGAAGTAGGATAAGGCCTAAGCACTTAGCATCTTATTCATCTATTGAATAACCAATCCTGGTGATATTTCAACCTGTCAGTAAGTGGAAATAAATAAGAATAGCTACTGGCCAATTTCCAAGTGACTGTATGTTGAGGTTAACAGAAACATATCCTTGCCTNTGCTTTAACCATGAGGCTGCTATGCTAAAGTCAGGTTCAACTGCTGTGTTTCAACAAGACCAAGACTAGCTGAGATGAATGCAGAATCCCAGAAGAGCACTTGCCGCTTTGGATGCGAGACAGCTGGAAGTGCCTACACTGTGGGCCAAATATAGTTGTTGAGTCCAGAAAGAATCTANAGCAGGATTCCAGTGCTATTTAGTTGTCTAGATCAAAGACAGCAAGCTAGACAGTCCACACTCAATGGCTGCCTAGCTAGAGATGTGTAAAACTAATGAAGTTCCTTCCTGTTTGGCCCCAAAGTTGCGCACATAAAGTTGCATGTGCAAACACACACCCAAGTAGCCAAGCATAAGGAACTGGGTCCCTTGTGAC